>JANHGB010014707.1:0-20123 GCA_026283785.1 Coracopsis vasa | reverse complement strand
GCCCCGCCGCCGCCCACCGAGGCGCTGGGCATCCCGCTGCCTTCGGGGCACCGCCGCCTCTGCAGGAGCACCTTTCTCTATACCCTGCTGCAACGGTAAGAGGAAGAGTAGGACAGGTGCGATGCCGTCTCCCGATGCTAACATGCACTGGGGGGAAACCCCACGCAAAGCACGCTTTTGCCGCTCGTCGGAAAGCCAGCTGCCGAGGGCACTGGATTTTTTCATGACCCAGCGTGCATTCTCCTTTACATGCAGTTTCTTTTCATGTGAGGACCCTAGCCCGGGATGTAACTACCGTTAGTTTATTCCTTTATGAATTATTTCAAAGACTGTCAGCATCTTTAATTACAAACAGATAGGAAAAGGTATTTGTCTCAAGTCAAATAATGTTTCTAAAACAGGAAAGAAAACCCAAACAAAACCTTATATCAAAATAAACAAACGAACCAGGAATGCGTGTTTAATTCAAAAAAGCTAAATGAATAGTATTCATGACCATGGACAGCATCATGCCACTGACCATTCTGTTTGGTGTGTCTGTAGATTATTGCATGATCCCGTCTTGCAAAATTATGTGTGAGATCCACTGTGTAATAGTGATTTATTATGGTCAAATGAAAGATAAGCAAAATTGTCTGGTACTGTATGAGGGTGTATTGGATTGATTTGAATTCGATGTCTTCGCATTGTCAGAACGAGTCTTCAGCTCAGCAGCCAGAAACTTTGTTTTTAAAGCTGGTCTACATTCTTTAGATTTTAGCTACCTTCCTAAAGAAAGATGGATTCTCAGTGATGGTGCAATCACAAGATCATGCAGATATGTAACTAATTATTACCTTTGTTTAGGGGAATATGCTATACATTGAAGCAATTAAACAAATGTTTATTCAGACAGTTATGAAATGGTGAATGACAAGACAGTCACAAAATATGAATGCTGTTGGTTGGAAATGACAGCGCTGTAACTACATAATGGAGACTTAAGATCTTAGAATCTCATTTCTCCTGCAATAGGTTAAAGAACGTGCAACCTTTCTTATTTTATCAACTTCATCTAGCTAGAGTTTCAATGGTTAAAATAAACAAAATATTCTCTATATACCTCTTTGGACCACTCTGTGACTTAATGCTTTTTCCAGCTCTGGTTTAAACATCTGTCAAGTGCTTCCCTGATACCAGTTGTGTGACTTGAACTTTATGGAGTTACCTTCTATGGAAAAAGTGTTATCTGGTCTCAAATAGGAAATAGTGTATAAGCAACTGCATAAACCATAGCATCCATTTAGCTATGTGAATGTCTATTTCACGTCTGTGTGTGCTTAACAAACTGAAAATAAATAATCCTTAAAAAAACCCCACCCTATAGCAGAATTCTAGCATAACAGTATTATAGAGCAGTTATTGTTGAAAATTGTAGCAAAGGACTGGCAGAAAATGAATAGTTACTTTTAATCATTTAATATTCATACAAGCATTACAAGAAGATCTCTGGCACATCTGAAACATAAAGTATGAACCTAGGACTGGAAATGGCTAGTGGAAATGGCTTTCAAGATCTTCAGGTATTGTCCCATGCTGGGGCTGCACAGCTGCATTGTAGCAGGAAGGGTGTGTGGTACTATCCCCACAATGCCACTAGGACTGTGCTTTACATTAGGCTGTGACAGCAGCACTCTCTCCTCCAGCTCTGCAAGTTGCCATAGCAGTCTTGTTTGATATGAGCTTTCCAGTAACTGAACAAAGTCCATTTTTAAAAATCTTGAGTGTTGTCTTTTTATTGTCCAGCTCACAATAAGGTTCTGTCCAGATTCTTGTGATCCTATACTAGAGGATATCACTTTTAATACTGAAATACTAATCCAATTCCCCTGTTGCTGGTATTTTGCTACTATCTATTACAGAAAAAGCATACATATTCTGCATTGAAATACTGTCTAATGGAATATTTAGAGTATTAGACATACATTCAGGAAATATTTAATGAGAAAGACTGCAGACCTGTGGGGACCCTGAGGTCAGCTGCTTATTAGTTATTAATGATTAGTATCACACAAGTATATCCAATTTTTAGCTGTTTACTTTTTTGTCTTTTCTTTGTCTCTTCTTTGTCTCCTTACATAAGTGGTTCATGTTTGGTTTTGGTGAAGTGTATCTTTTGTACTCTATTCTAATTAGTGTGCAATATAAATATTGCCAAAGGTGTTACTTATAACCCCTTCAGCTGAATGGACATTGACTATGAATGGAATATCTGAACACTAAAATACAGCTAAGTAGCCTTATAGTATGACTACAAAATGGCAAGTGATCAAGCCAGTTCATTTTAGGAGGTTATTGGCTCTTGGCTGAGATGTAGTGAACTGGAAACAGGCAGACAGAGCCTTTAGCGACATGATCTAGCATGAGGCATCCCTGCCCATGGCAGGGGGGCTGGAGCTAGATGATCTTAAAGTCCTTTCCAATCCTAACCATTCTATGAGTCTAACAAAATTATTTCCAGCAACTACTTTGTTCTGTTTGCTTTCAGCTCTGGCAGTCTGATCTGTATCAGGGGTTTTCCATCTCTGTGATCTGTGAATTTCAGGTCTGTTATCAGCTAAATGCTTTGGCTTCTCTCTTAGTCCTATTCCCTTTTTGATCTTCCCAGTCTGTTCATCCTTGGGGTCTCTCTTTTCTCCTTCCATTCTGCCCTTTCTGGAAAGGTGCTCACTTTTTGCTGGCTGGGAGGTATATGTCCCATCTCTATGTTTCAGATAATTGTTGATTCTTCAAAGTGGAGAAGAGATGGAATTATTCCTCTCTTCTGTCACAAACTACCCAGAATTCTTTGTCACTAAATCACAGTTTTGATAGCATAGTTTGCCAGTAAGTAATGTGATAGTATTTAATAACAAATATGATTGATATGATTGAAATGATACAGACATCTGTTCTTTTTTTTTTTTTTTCCCCTTATTTCTGACATAAGCATTGTACCCAATTTTGAAATCTGTCTGGTTATGTTTCTTTAGGAGAAGAGTTTGATCAGCTATTTCATTTAAATGATCCTGTCCATTTATGAAATGTAGACATGCTAAAATGCTTACCTGAATGTAACAGGACTAGGATTCAGAAATTTTGTTCTTAGATACAAATCATTTGGAAATGATTTTTAATCTTCATTTTTTTTTCTTGAGGACTTCTGTGGTGGAACATCACTTGGGCTTCTTTTGGGTTTTTTTGTGTGTCTAGCTCATGGTCCATTTTTACCTGTATTTCTCCAGTACAGTAACATCCATCTCACCGTTTTTGCATTTCTCTCCCAGAAAAATTATTCTACTTGTATAGCTTGGATTCCTAACCACCCTTGCAGTTGGCTTCAGTAAGAGGTGGGTTCTGGGCTGTCATATTCCACAAACCACCAAATTGGATTTCGTATTATTTTTCATAAAAGTTGCTGTGGGCAGAAGAGCATGGTGAATCTTTGGCAAATGCATTTGTTCGGTAAATACACTATTTTTAATAATTATCAGTCCTGAATTTGATGAGTGCGTTTTTCCTGAAAAAAATTGATGTAAAAACCAGTTTTCTATTTTGAAGGGCTAGATTTTCAAAGGACATGGCTCCCTTGAAAACTGTGGAGGTGAACCTTGATGCTTCCAGTACACACATTTTATACGGAATATATATTTGAAAAGCTTCCTTAGGACAACATGTAAAAGATCAGCCCACAAGCTAGAGTGTACGCATGTCAAGTGGGTGAATTCTTTGGCGGGTAGGGTAATATAACAGGTTTCTTCTGGCTGTGTAAATATCCCAGTCACTGGGCTAAGGGTTAAGAGAAGATTGAGTCATCTTCTTTTTCACTAAATTTGTAAATATCACTAATATCCTTTTGTGACTCTCACATTTTGTTTTCATTATTGAAAGTATCTGAAACTGAAATAATCTATTTTGATTTGCTGGATAGTCTAAGATGTTTCTTGGCCATCGTAATGCAATTTGTCTTCCAGTACTGGGGAAGGGAGCAGAAATAAAGGGAGACCTTGGTTAACACAAGAAGTTATTCACCTGTTAATACAGTGAGATTCACTGTATTGTATCTGTTATTGTAATAGTAATATACAATGGTAATCGTTATTGTAAAAGTAAATGATGTAATAAAACATTTCATAAATCTACTGATCATCAATCCTTGGTCTTATCAGCTGTGTTGAAGAGCAACATAAATAAAAATAGAAAATATCCTACCTTGTGGAAACCTGATATGTTTAAACTTGGTAAATTTGCTTCAGAGGAGGGGTGAAAAGAGGATATTTCCCATGTAAGCTTTGGAAAGATACAATGAAGAGGTTATTCACAAAAAATACTTTCCTGTGTACATATATAGTTACCACGTACTTCAAAATAACTAAACCACAAGACACTGGAGGTGTAAAGAAAAAATCAGTTAAAACTAGAAAAGCATTTACATGCTGCTGGTAGCACTGCTTTTTTAGTAAGGTCAGTCATATCGATTCAGTGACTGAGTATGTTGCAGAGCACACTTTACCTCACATTCCTTAAACCATTTGTGTAAAGACATCTAGTCCATTCTTTAGAAGCTTATAAAGATACAAGAGCTGTATTTGTTTTAGGAAATTCAAACAAGCCAGAAAAGTTTCCCACCACTGAAGCATGACCTTTTATACTAGTGAACTCTTCAAATTTTCTTTTGCATGCTTTGGCCATAGCCAGCTAGGCAAAACTATGTTGAACAGTGCAGTGCTGTTGTGGTTTAACCCTGGCAAACGCAGCTGCTCACTTACTCCCCCTTCAGTGGGATGGGGGAGAGAACTGTAAGGGAAAAGTTAGAAAACTCGTGGGTTGAGATAAAGACAGTTTAGTAGGTAAAGCGAAAGGCATGCACGCCAGGAAAGAAAAAGTAATTCATTCACTACTTCCCATCAGCAGGCAGGTGTTCAGCCATCTCCAGGAAAGCAGGGTTTCAGCACACGTAATGGTTACTCTGGAAGACAAAAAGCATAACTCTAAACATCCCCTCCTTCCTTCTCCTCCCAGCTTTATATGCTGAGTTTGCAGATAAAGTGTGCATATATGTGTCCATATGGAATATGCCTTTGGTCAATTCTGGTTAGTTGTCCCATCTGTGTCCCCTCCCAACTTCTTGCGCCCCTCTAGCCTATAAAATGTCTTTAAAATGTGCACATATGTCCACCACATATGTTGACTTCATTTACTCCATGACTTTGGGCTCCATATGTTGCGGTGGTCACTCAGAACAGGAGAGGTTATGTGTTGCATGGAGTTACTGGGCACCAAAGCCAGCTCAGATCAGGTCACTGCTGCACTTGCACTGCTGCTTGTAAGACTTGTTCTCCTTTAGTTCACGCGGTTCCTGCTATAGTAATTCCCATAACACGCAATTCAAATCTTGGGTTAGTACAAAGTAAAGGTATCGCCATTACAGTGTCCACCATGGGCCCTTTGGAGTGGGTTTAACATTCCAATAAACGCCTCTCCTTGCCCTTGTTCTGGGTTGGACTTACCCACACACTGCAGTCCCTTAGGGGTCTATCTGTTCCAAGTGGAATTTTATCTGTGAGCCACAGTCTCTCCAGCACTTTACCTGCTGCCACAGCCACAGTTGCTTTGAGGTGCACATGTTCCAGCGTGGCTTTATGCATGGGCCACAGTACCTTCAGAGGTATACCTGTTTCGGCATGGCCTTACTCATGCCTGCAGTTCCTCCAGAGCTGTACTTGCTCTGTCCTGGTCTTAACCATGGCCACAAGCTTTGAGGTGCTCTCATGAGGCATGACCTCATGTACAGCCACTAATGCTTCAGGATGTACCTGCTGCAGCATGGACTTATCTGCAGCCACAGATCATTCAAGGTGTATCATCTTCATTGTGGAGAAGGTACAGGTGGCACAGACATGACCCTGGCCACAGACACTTTGAGATGTACCTGCTCTGGTGTGGACTTATCCAGAGCACAGATGCTTTGGGGTGTCCTGCTCTTTTGTGGACTCCTCCACAGGTCACAGTTCCTTTGATTCAAGTTCACACTGGAGTGCTGCACAGAAACAGCAGCGATGCCCTGGCCATCTGCCAGGCTAGTCGCGTGGCCATTTCGGTTATCAAAATGTTCCCAGGCACAGCAGAGTAAGATGATAAGCAGTACAGCCAGCAGCAAAAGCAAAAAGCAGCCACTAATGAGCACTAGACTCTGATACACAGTAAGGGAAGCAAGCACCATGGTAAGTACGGAAGCTCTCCATTAATAGCTGAACAGCAATAGCACCTATAAATTTGATCTAGCACATTCCAATCAAATCTGCCACTATCTTGAACCCTTCGACAAAAAGGACTTTTGTGGTTTAACCTCAATTGGCAACTAAGGACCACACAGCCACCCACTCCCCCCTTGGTGGGATGAGGAAGAGAATGGAAGAGTAAAAGTGAGAAAATTTGTGGGTTGAGATAAAGAAAGACAGTTTAGTAGGTAAAGCAAAAGCCATGCATACAAGCAAAGAAAAAGTAGTAATTCATTCACTACTTCCCATCAGCAGGCAAGTGTTCAGCCATCTCCAAGAAAGCAAGGCTCTTTGATTACCCAGGTCTCATGGTTACTCTGGAAGACAAACACCGTAACTCCGAATGTCCTCCTCCTCCTTCTCCTCTTTTCCCAACTTTATATGCTGAGCATGATGCCATATGGAATGGAATATCCATTTGGTCTGGTGTCCCAGCTATGTCCCCTCCCAGCTTCTTGTGAACCATCAGCCTACTTGCTGTTGGTGTGATGTGAAAAGTAGAAAAGGCCTTGACTCTGTGTAAGCACTGCTCTGAGATAATGAAAATTTCTCTGTTTTATCAACAGAGTTTTCAGTACAAATCCAAAACATATCCCTTTACCAGCTACTATGGAGAAAATTAACTCTATCCCAGCCAAAACCAGCACAAGTGCCAGGAGTGATTTGGCAGTTTGAGCATCCAAGGAAACACTCTGAGCAGACAAATTGAAAGTAGTCACCCAATTAGGGAAGCTGAAACCGTCTTCTGAAACTTACATAGACTACTTTGTGCCATTTAATGTCACTGCCCGGGAATGTTCCTGGGCAAGTTAACTCAAGCGTGTACCCGGAGAGGATCATTTTATTATGAAGGTAAGCTCTACACTTTAACACTACATGCTGCTTCTCCTATTTGTTCCTCTCTTTCTAGTCGCCTGTGTTTTCTGCACAGTCACACATTCAAATTATGCATATATGGTGGACTGTGTTGCAGAGAGATCCATTTGTAAAGTATAGGCTAGCTTATACATGATGCCTTCCATTCTGAAGTAAGGAGCATAGTCCTTATACATAGGCAATAAGCATATTTTGTCCCAGACTCCTTAAAGAAAGAAAAAATCCAACAAAACAAAACCCAAAAAAACCCAACAAAAAAACCCCTTTCTTCCCACATTTTAGAGAAAGAAAAAGAGAAAGGAACATACGGATGTTTTTAAGATATGCGGAGTGAGATTCATTTTATTGACTTCATAAAAAATGTGTATAGTATTTTTTGGTTTCTGGACCTTTACACTTTACAAAGTCCCTTTGGGTTTAGGTAAGATTAAGCAGTATGTTCAACTTTCTTTGGACCTTGCACACCAAGGTAAATTTTATCAATGATGAATATTTCTAGCAGAATTAATCAAGAGACCATCAAGTACACACTCCAGCACTGAACTGATGAATTAATACACTGTCATATGAACAAGTCATTTGACAATCAAAATATCTGTTTTATACTACTATTTCATTCTATTGCCTGTTGAAACACTGTATACAGAGCTAATATGTTCTAGGAAAAAATCACTATTACTGTGACACTTCAAAACACATACAACAAACAGAATGGAAAGAACAAAAAAACCCCAGAAACTCAATATATTTTTCAACCCCCACCCTGAAAGCTGTGTATTTCATAGCTTTTCTATATGCTGTTGCATTAAATTCTAAATAATTTTTGTAAACAAGAATTTGCATTTTTCTAGTTCTGTATTGTTTTTTCTTTTTGGTATATATATAACAAGACCCATTAACTGGTACTGGAAATAGATTTCAAATCCTGCTCATGTATTGAGATGAAAATTGTTACAGTATGTAATTTCATGATAAAACTATAGACCTAAATTTGACCTTTGTGCAAGAATTGTTCTTACGTACTTAAAAGATTAAAATGATATAAAAATGATACTTAAAAGATTAAATTAAAATTGGCTTTCCTTTTTGATGTGCTTACTGCATAAGTGAACATTACCGCCTATCTGAAAAGGAGGAAGATTCAGATAATACAGAACACCTCCACACATCACTTGGACAATTGTATACTGCTGACTGTCATGTTGACTAGTGACTTTCAAGGAACAGCTCCCTACTGTAAATCTCAGAAGGCACTTTAACAGTCATTTATCACAGTGTGAATTAGCAAGTAAAGTCCTCCCTTTGCCTTTACCTTTGGAAATCACCTGAGATTGTTAAACTAAAAGGAGATAAAAAGCCTAAACATTTCTGAATCAACTGATTTAAATGAGTCTAGATTCAACTTGAACAAAAATTTTATTATGATTTTCTCTAAATTTGATTGTGGCTTCTTCAAAATAACACTTCTGTTTCCTTCAAGAAATACTTCGGTCAATTCGTCCACCTTTCAGAAAATATGTTAACTTTCCCGAGTTCTTCCATTGAACAGAGGCTACAAAATAAAAGGACTTAAGCAAATACTGACAAATTTGTCTTGATTTATCCTTGTACGTAATTTTTTAAAATAAAATTATTTAGAAGCCTAAATTCTGTTTTAAAAGCTTGATTTTGGTTGAAACTGCTCAAGATTTTAACAGTCTAATTCACAAAGACAGTATTTTCATATTTGCAGTGAGACTTTGCACAGTAGTAGTTGAAAAGTTTGAGTTGCTGTAAACCGTGACAAAAATCGTTGCATGTACAGGCCAAGCCCTTTCTCATTGTGCAAACCCAACTAAATTAAAAAAGGATTAAAGAAAAACATTAACATTTGTAAAAACACTGCACTGGCCACACCAAGAGGTCTGAGTTTACACTTTAGTGGCTGGTGGGTTTAGGGGTACAGTCTCATATATCCGTACACACCTTCCTTCTAAATTTATCTTAGGATTGGGTCCCTAATATAGATAAAAGAGGGAATCAATTTGTTTGTGTGGAAGTAATACTCTGTAGAAGGCAGTTCTGTCAACCTCATGCTAATTTCTGGTTTGCAACAACAGTGAATGTTTCTGATGTTCCACTTAAACTAGGACACATTGAAACCCTGAGAAAGACAGGCAAAGAGAAGAGGAACACTTCAGTTCTGTTACAATTGTATCTGTCTGAGAAAGATGGTGGTGGTATGGCCCCAGCAAAAGTTTTCTAGTGCAGAAAAGGTTTAAGTGTCTCAGCTTAAAAACTCCCACTGGTAGACCAAGTAGCTTTCCTCCTCTGGAACAACATGATGCAGAGTTTGTAAATGTGCTTGGTACTTCAATCAGTATTTAGTTACTTATTACTCTAAGGCTCTTATTTTTCCATCTAGAACTTGATTCGTGCTACTTTACATCTGGCAGCCACTATAATACTCCGTGGGGAACTGAAGCAATGCCTTCCCAAATGGTTTCTGTCTTAATTTTATGGTTATTATTCTATCACAGCCAATGATTATGATTATTTATTTTATAACAGTAAACTTGTGTGCTGCACTATGCATTACTGTCAGAAACGGTAACATTGATTCATATTGTCTCTTTTATCTGGTAACAAAGGAATAGACCATTTGGAGCACCAGAAAAATCTGAAGCTTCAAAACACCTTTATTGTAAAATGAATTTGCCAACCATTTCAGTGCTGCACATTCAGTTTTTGGATTTCAGTTAAAGGTGATCTTTTGTATTGAATTCTGATACATACAGTATGCCCAAGTACTTGTACTAAGCCACTAAATGCTTTGAAAGTGGATTCTTATATTTTTTTCAAGAAAATGAGCAAGTCAGGTCCTTCCTGGGGGCCTACACACAATCGTCCCATAACCTCTGTGTCATTGGAGAGAACGCCAATCAAAAGGTTCTGCAGCATGGATTTGGTACAAAATGCCTTAAAACAGCTGTTAAAGATTTCAGCCTCCCCAGTGCAATCATCTGCTAATTGTGTTAGCAGTCAACTTCCTGGTGGGAAGCAGCAGTAAAACAGAAACAGTCATTAAGAGACAAAACCCAGTGTTTATACTCACAGATAAAAACACTGATATTATTATTTACTCAGAAGTATCTCTTGAGGGACAAATCCTGCCTCTGTATCACTTACAGAGATATCTGTTAGGAAGTGCTGTAGCTGTGTGATGGGAAGCAGGTTGCTAAGTCTGACATTGTACTTGACTTGAGAGTGTCAAATTATGGTAGATGGGGAAAGAAGGCATTAGGTTAAGATCAGTGCAAGTTATCTACCGAGTTAGCAAAAAGAAGAAAACTATGCCTACCTTCTGTGTCTTACAAGTCTCCTGCTAATTTTAGCCATTAATAACTACATATCTAACAGCTAGCACAATGATCATATGCCTAGCAGGGGCAATTACATGATTTGAGGTACAGTCCTCACTGTGAATTAGCTCTGCCAAGAAAGACTGGCCTTGCCTGCTAGACTCTATATGCTGAGTCAAACAACTTTGTCTTTTTACAAAGAAAAGAATTTGCCCTTTAGCTGTTTATGACGTTAAAGTTAATAGCATTTAGCGTACTTCAAGTAGCTTTAAGTTAGAGCTCCTTCAAACTATAGTGATTGTTAAAATATTTAATAAGGAGTAAACACTATAAAGTAGCCTCACTCTTTTATTGTTCTAAATAGCCAAAAATGTTCTAGAGATTTTATGCTTTTTTCTCACTTTGTTTTCTCTTCCCCTTGTGACTAGAGAAAACTGCAACACAGATAAAAGCAGTGTTACCAAACCAAACCTTAAACAAATACAAATGGGAAAAAACAACAAGCTGAGTTGCAAATAGAAAAATATGGTTATATTTATTCCTTATGTGACAGCACTTGTTAATACACAGTATTCCTTGACTCTGGAAGGTATTTTAGTTTCCTATTTTCACATCAAATTAAAAAGAAGCTAAGAGCACTGTTCACTTACCACTATTGCCCTGTAATTCTCGCCGTCAAGCACACTCAGCTATAACAGAGATGGTCTAAAAGCTAAGCTCTGTATATAGCTGAATGTACCCTTTTGGAAAGTGAGCAAGGTACTTTTTTCACTGTGTACAATAATCTAGTGTTTGATCACGTGTTAAAATGGGTTTAACTGGTTAAACAAATCACTTTTTAAAAGGTATTTTTTTAGATACTGTCCAGTTTTTAATTACTTCTTTGATCTCTCAGTAGTCATTCAAAAAAGATAATACAAACACAAAAATTGGAACAAAATATTCTGTAATATGCAGATGTTGATTTGTCAACCAGGTTTTATAAAGACTATAAAAATCTAAGTAGATTTTTCACTCACCTGGGTATTATAAAAGTGAAGGTTGTCTCACAAGAGTAGTTCCAGACATCATGTATCTCACTGACACTGCGGAATTAAATTAAAAACTGTATTCAATGTGACTCACATGATGATTTATTTTTATACTGAGACCAACCACAGATTGCATGAAAATTACAATTTAGCTAAAATGATACAAACAATATCCAAAATGCACTGAATTAATTTTAAAGGCTTGATTAGTTTTTGCTTCCCACTTTTCCTCTTATTTGGCAGTTCACAGATCACAGTCTGAGTCCAGGAAGAAACCTACAAACTACGTTAAATTTGTGCTGACATTATGAATCCATTTAATACCATTAATTGTGGCAGTTACTGTTTCTGACAAGCTCAACTGGTCAACAGAACGTTGGGATTTTAATGTGATGTTGGCAGAGTATTGCATGTGGTGGGAAGAAAAAGGCTGGCTACTGGAAATATTTTGCAGTATAAAGGAAGTATCTCTGAGGGGAAGAGGGAACTTTCATGGAACAGGCAGTCTGCTGACATACACCATGGTCTAGTAAGAGACTGTTCTGGAGGACCTTAGGTTTTGCTCTTAATTTAAGACAAAAAAGTAGCTGTTAGAAGATCACCATTATCAAAATTATCAGGTGAAAGTCATCTTCTGAGGCAGAGGTGACTGGGGGTGTAGAGTTGTCTAGCAACCTGCTGCTACTTGACTTCAGGCTAAGGTGAACTGAGCATTTAGAAATTCCCTTCCTTTCTAAGATGGCAGCATCACTTTACAATGAGTAGAAATGGTCAGTGATAGAAATGGTCATATGAAGAGAAGGAAGTACTACTGTGCCTTCTTGTATTGCCCTAGACATTTGATGGTTGATTATCAGACCTCCTAATAGCAATACAGCCAGTCCAGTCCAGCTCATAAACACAGACCTCTCCTCATTCTATCCATATATTCTGCCTAAGTCTGATCAGTGTTAAGACCTATACAAGACTTCAAGATGACGAAACAATACCTGTCCTAACTCATCTCACCAATTAAGTTAGCTAAGGACATCTTAAATAATTTGACTCTCACCAAAGCCAGCAAATTCTGAAATTTCTGCATTCATTTAGGAAGTCATATTTAAGGAAAAAAAAATTGAGTTTAGATTGAACAGGCCAATTTTATGAAAGCATCTCCTAAATGATTTTCTGAACACAGTGAATAAAGATGACAGAATTAAACTTTCAAAATATTGTAAAAATGGGTATTTTTCTTAATTTAATGAAAAGACAATTAAAGCTATGCCATATGATTAATCAGGAAGTGTAATAGCTCACTCTGAGTAAGGAGACTGAGATTTATACGAAGTCTGTAATTATATATACCGTTAGCTGTGGAGAGAACAGTATCAGATATGTGAAATTTTAGAGATAATAATGACTTTTAAAATACTTGTTCTATCATATGTTCTGAGATCTTAAATCATTGCCAGTCCTTAATGAAATATTTACAATTTGTATTAAAATGTTGTAATTTTTTAAAACGTAAACCAATAATCGTATATTATGGTTGTACTATGTAGCAAGCTGCGTTTGAAAGAAAGCAGTTCAAGACTACTGTTAGATATATTACAGTGTATACATATGTTAAGATGAAAGTATTACTTCAGAAACCCTATGAATTTTATCCTCCACCTGTATGACAACATTGAAGCCAAAGCACTTTCAAATACTAAAGAATGAAGACAGATATGTATCAGTGCACAATTCTTTTAGAAAGTGTCATCAGCAGGAAACGCCATCAACATTCCTCCTTTTGATTTGGTAAATGGAGTCTCCTGACAGCCTTTTCTTCCTCTGTGGGAAACCTGAGGGAAGACACCTACCATTGGTATTGGACTTCTGTTTTACACATTTTTCTGAGTCTTTGCCTGAATACTCCTCCTCTTTGTAATTATCTGTTAAATATTTACCTTTGCCTGCCTGTTAAACACGTGATCATGAGAGACTGAAAGCATATACAGTTCCCATAAATTCTGGGAAATTGTGATAATCTCAGATTCAGTTCTGTATTTACTTCTCAGAGTTGTTAGAGTTCTAATGGCAGCTTTTGGAGTATCGTAGAATTGTTTCCTTATTGCAAGTCTACACTGATTGAAGATGAAACTTTAAAAAAAGAAAAAAAAAAAACACAAGAAAAAAGATACTTCTTTTTATAAAATTACCCTAGTCCTGGGCATGTGTAAAAAGCATGTGCAATATCACTTTCCTTTTTAAATTTTTAACAATTCAGCTCTGTATGGAATCTCAGATAAGTTCTTTCTAGGCTTGTTAAAGTATCTGTGGGAAGTTCCTGACAACTTTAACTTGACTTTTTACTACATTTTTTCCTTTCAGATCAGGTACGGTTCCTATAATCTCTTACCCTGTAATAAAAAATATTGCTAATCTAAGTGAAGCTGTAGATAAGTAGGGAATCGAGCAGAATACAGAATGAATGTACATGAAATGAATGAAACATTTAAACTAATTTCATTTATTGCTTTGCATGTCATATTCTTGGATCCTACCTAATTTAATATTACTTCTATCAGTAGAAGGAAAAATATAGCTTGCAGAGAAAATAAATGTTTGCACAAGAAAAATTTAGTTTAAACCATCTAATGTAAATGTTATTCCATGCTTCAGTGTATTTTGTGACAATCAACAGTACTCATTTTTGGAATACAGTCCAACAGATAATGGTATAATATTTTTAGTTACTAAAAATTCTAAAAATAGTAAACTTAGGATCGTTGTCTTTAAGAGTACTATTATTAACTAATGGTATTTCTCCTTTGGGAATTCTGGTGGCTGTTAGTAGAGTCAGGAAAGGGCTATAGAAACTAGACTTCATTGTGTATTATTGTGTGTGTTTTTTGGTTTTCCTCGTAAATGGAGTTTATATGAAGGTAAAGAATATTCAGAATTAGCTAAATATTTATTTTAGATGAGAAGGACTATGTATGTATTGACCACACAATTCAGTCAGTAAATTTCCATAATGACTTTCAGAAACTCTGAAGTTTCTGAAAGCTATTTTAGTCCTTCCCTCAAAAGAGACTGAAGAAACGCTAAATTGTTATATTGAATGGGGACTAGATGAGAAGTTGCAGAGGGCTTTATTTTAACTGGAAGTCTAATCTCTTTAAAGCTGAAAAATCTTTTTCAGTACTTTTCTGCTTCACAGATCAAGTAAAGATTCACACTCCAAAAAGTTATGTATCAATTTTCACTTTAGATCATACAGCAAAAAAAGAGATTTCAGCATTTATTCCCTATTGCAAAACCTAATGTAGATAACCTGTAAAAGGCAATGTTCCCTAGAAATTATGCACAAATGAAAACCACACCAATACTATTCCTTATTTGTGATGCGCCACTCTCCTAATCACTCCTTCACCTCCAACAGATTTAGAGTTGAGACTACATATTGTGGAAGCAAAACACCAATGATTTATCCATCAGATTTGCCGTGCTATCTAAAGGTGATTTGTACAAATTCTAATCTGTGCAGGAAGACTGTAAAATACTACATCGATATTGTACGATACTGTTTTGGTCAGAGTTTCTTTCCCTGTGTATCATTAAGTATTCATCAAAATACTGTAATAACACTAAATCTGCGTGAAGAAATTTAGCCACAACGTAATCTGAGAGTTATGGAGAAATGCGACACACACATAACCTACAGCTGCTTTTTAAGTAACTTGCAGAGATTTTTATTTTTTTGCATTATCACCTACTACTACAAGTAGACCTGTTTATTTCAATGGGAATATTTGTGTCTTAGTCTGAGTGGAGAGGTTATTTTCCATTGAAGAGATAGCATATCAGGCAACACAGTATTTTGCTTAGTCATTGCCCCTTGACCTGATGTAACTTATTAAGGCTTCAGATATAACTGCGCAGATTTTTGAATACATGGAAGACTCAAAGCTAGCTTCAGTTCCCCTTATTGCTAGAATAAATATGGGCATAATAGGTAAAAACCACATACAACTAATATAAATGAATGTCCTGTGAATTCATATGATTTTTTCATTATAAAATGTAAAATAATAATTTATTATTCTATTTTAAGTCTCAGTTTGATAACTACATTTTCACACCCTACAAAGTTGGGATGTATAAACAGCTAATAATTATTGTCTCCTTTCTGCGCTACTCTATACTATATTGAGGTTCATGGAGCATTATGCCAGTGAGCCCCTTTCTTTTATGTTATATATTTTAAATGGCAGTGCTACTAACGTGTACTGTTAGGTCCTAAGTAGAATATTTCAGGTGACATTTCAGTGACCAGTGTCTGATAATCTGAAAATATTCTAGAAGGTTGAGAAGCTCACAGAGAAGTTTTGTGTATCTGTCAAAATATTGAAAATAATACATTAATTTGTTGTTATTCAGTATTTTAAGACTGGAGATGCTTTGAACACTTTTGAAAATATAGCTGCTCTACAAATCCGAATCTAAACAAGCAGATACAAAAATGATAGCTGGATATTGTTGCACTTACAAACCTTAGTACCAGGTCCCATTTCAAGTGCTCTGGCACCTTGTCTAAGAGAATGTAAACTGGCTAATATGACATATCAGAAGCCTGAGAATTTTAGTTATATTATGAAGCAAAGAATGTCCAGCATTTCTTTTAATTTCATTTATTTTAATTTGGAAACTACCTCAGGCTGAAGATTACAGTGTCAAATAACGAACTGAAACTTTTTAACTTGCACTTCAGCTGTGTGTTATTTTACCAAAGCAATATAGATAAGAGAAAAATAAAAGGTAATCATTAGCAATTTTATTCTGCAGCTACATTATCTGAACATATAATACATGTACCTAGGAATACACAGTGTTCTGACAGCCTGTTCCAGCTGTTTTCCTTTCCCCTTGCCAAAGTAGCTTATCCTGTATCTCAAGTATATGTCTATCCTGTTTGATCACAAAGCTGTGTAGCAGCTCTGTGTACAGAGGTCAGAGTCTGGTTATAAATGCCAATGAACACAGTTTTATATAAATGAACAATATATTCACACCACTGAATAAGAGTTGAAGTATATAGGTTTATTGTTCCTTTGTGTTGCAACTGAATATATGTGTATAAGTTTCAAAATACTCATTGCTGTTACTTATTTTAGCATTCTTACTGTCTAGGTTCAAGGCCAATAAAGATAAATTTTGTCTTGCTGACTCTGCTTCTGATTTATAGGTACAACCAGCCTCTTTACTATGTCTATAAGAAGTTATCTGGCTTACTCTGTTAGGATTCTCTCTGTTCTATCTAAAGGAACATTGTATGTTCCTTATGAAAGGGAATTTTGTACCATTTTATTTTTCAAGTTAAGTTACCTTCCTGTTCTGTCAGCTGTTATTCTTTTTAACTTTCAAGCTAATTTATTACATTAAAAAAAATAAATAAATTTCTGTAGCTGAAATAGCATTTTTACTGTTTCCAAATGAAAATGTCTTCTGTAAGGACAGGCACTCACTTTGTGTTATATCAACCCTGTTTATTTACTTTTTGGGTTGTTTACTTCTTTTTCTTATTACAAGTATTTGATTTTTTACCTTCGGTATCAATCTCCAGAGAGCCTTTTCAAATGCTTTATAAAAGTTTAAGTACATGATGTTCACTTCAGACTTCCCCCTTATCTATCTCTTCCAATTATCTCATAATGGAGCAGAGTGCTACAGCTCATACTCTATTTATATCTGTCATTCGCTTCATTCTTAGTTTGTTCCCAGGCTAAATCCAACTTGTAGGTCTTGCATGGGTGCCATTTACTCTTTTTCGTGTCTCGTTGACATTCTAACCAATACTTATATTTTTATCATTCCTAATGTACATTATAAGACTATTTAATTGCCTTTTTCCATGATTTTATTTAGCTGTGCTATTTTTAATTCTTTACTGTTATCACTAATACTGTGATTATGAAATATGTCAATTCAGTATCTGGCATTGAAGCCTAGTCTGTGTGCCTGGAAACTCCTGACATTTTAGCAATGTTAGGAGTATGACAGCCAGAATATATAAAACTAAGAAGAATTATGATATTAGTTGAATAACATTAACCATATACCTGAGAATGCTATACATACGCATACTGTTCACACCCAATTAGGAATTGTGTGAACATATTTGTGCTAAGAACATGGCTTATGCAACTCCACAGAAATTGAAATCACACTAAGCATGATCTCTTGTCCATTTGAAATATTAAGGTGTTGTTCAACTTAAGTGGCGATAGAATTGGATCCTTGAGACTCTTACATCTTAATTTTTTTTTAAAGCAAAGTATTCACAGGAGTTTGTAAAGAGAAAAATGGGAGGAATAAAAGAACATTGGAAGGAAAACATTGTGATACACAAAAATCTGATTCTGAACTTCATACATACTTGCCTCATATTTTTATTATTTGCATTTTGATACAATCCAGAGAGCTTGAATCTAGGTAAGACCATTCTAGAAAAGCACTAGAGAAACAGAGGAGCTTGTGATTCCCATTTCAAAAAAAATATGGCATAGGTCAAGCAATGTGCCTCAATTAGATGGAGCACAGGACTAGGATGTATAGATCAAATATGAATCACACAATGAAGAATTCAGGGTACTGAACTACTCCTCATCCTGAAGACATGCAAAAGACTGGTATTTGAGAAGCACTTTCAGAGAGAACATTTGAAGACAGAAAATATGAAAATGGAAGAATGCCAGAAGGGAAAATAGACAAGGTTACAGCAGTAAATGGAACACAGCCTTCCTCTAGACAGAGCAGGAGCTTGATAAACTTCATGCGTCTATGTGTGTTTGTGCAGTAGACTAAGACAGGGAATTCAGCTCTTGACTGTGGGTAACTACTACTTCTCCAGAATCAGTTTAGCACAACAAAGAAGTGCTAAATCATGTTAAAGCCTCTTTTTAGGTATACTGTGTTTATGCATCTTCTTCCTTGTACTTCTTTCAAACACAGCTCTAATTATGCCTGTAAAGGATCAGTTTTGATTTTTGTGAACAGTACAAATTGAAATAGGAAATGTACCATGCTTTATTTTAATAAGTTAACAGTGTTTCAGTTGACTGTAAATATATACAGCTGCAAGTTAAGATTTTTTTGTAATTCTCATCCTTAAAAGGGTGAAAGCTCTTACAATATTAATTTTTTGCCAGTCATATTTTCCTTTACTCAATTAGGTTTCTTTTAAAATTGAAGATTGTCTGCACCAAGCCAGATTATTTAGCCTGTTATTTAGCAGATTGAACTGATCTGTTTGGTTGGTTATTTAGCCGGCAGTGAAATGGTAATGCAAGAGCAGAGCAAGTAATACACGGTTGCTTATTTTAATACATTCTCATTCTGTTATACCATCTTTTCCAACTTTCCCCTCCATAAACACTCAGCCTATTCCCATGTCTATTCCCATATTCTGTTTTGTTCTTACTGTCACAATAATTATTCTTGAAATAAATCATCAACATTTTCCTAATGATACCAAAGTGCTCCTGTTACTGTGTTCTGAAGTGCTGAAGTGTATTCTGAAACTTACATATTAGTTAACATTATGTAAATGCTATTAGACAGCCTAATACAGGCAGAGTGATTAAGGAAAGGTTGCAGAGAAACATCTGTACTATCTTAGACAGAAGTAACTCGTGTTTGTGAAATGGGCTGTGACTAGATGATTATTAGCATGATCATATAAACAGCTTCAAATACCCCTGTAGGAGTTATAACATCCAAATAGTGACAGATGTATGATTTTTTCATAATCCACTTGGAAATATTTCAGCACTTAAGAAAACTCGTTAGGGATTTGGTCTATAAAAATATTGTCTCCATTTAGAGAATTTTGAAAATAAGATAATCACATTTGTCCAGATTTGAAGGAGACAAAAATGAACCAACAAATTTATGTTTTTAAACGCTATTTATGAGTATATGAATTTGCCAGTTGCAAAAAAAATCTGAATGAGTGTGTAACAGAACTACGACAGCTATCATTACTGTATCATGAATAACATAGATATTTTCCAGAATCAGTGGAAGACCTATCCTAAAAGGCTCACTATCTAAGGACCAATGATGGAAGTCGGTATAGTCAGCAAAAGTCTGGTAATGAATACAGGATGGTTTATTATGCTCAATCAAAGTTTAGTTTTAAACATAGTTACAGATAATACAATTTAAAAAAAAAAAAACCCAAACTCAATCGCGGTATAAACCTGGATATCTATAATCGCATTTATGAATGCAGTTCCATAAGCATCACACTGTAAAGTTCTAGACTAGAGTTTTTGGTTGTCTTCTCTCCACCCACCCTTTCCTCCCATTATTTTCATTATCTGGGCAACTGAATAATTGGTTCATTAAGTTTGTGGCATCATATTATTTATGCTGCCTTTTCCAGCAATACAAGGAGATAGTTCATGATCACAGCGTTTTCCACTATCCCAAAGTGTTTGCTCTTGCTATGCTTTGCATTAGCTATGGTACTGTCCTGGGTTCAGCAGTAGCAATCATTTTTCTCCTTCTTAGTAGCTGGTGCAGTGCTGTGGTTTTGACTTTCAGCC
>JANHGB010014706.1:0-13173 GCA_026283785.1 Coracopsis vasa | reverse complement strand
AATAAAATAAAATAAAATAAAAAAATATGCTTCTCAAATGCATCATAAAAACCAGTGTGATGAATTTGGCACAGAAACCTAAAGGGGATCAGTTTAAGACTTGTCCAAGTATGGATTCTTTCCAAAGAAATCCATGAGAATAAAGCTTATTATCACCTTTTAAACTGCACACTGTGCCTCAGAGTCCAAGAAGAAGATATCATGTGGTTAATATATAGCCCATATAGGAAGTAGATCAGAGCAGGATCCACCTGTAGCTATCTAATTGTAGTCATGCTACAGCTGATGTTGAGTTGACTATGTTTAGGGAGTTTACATAGAAGCAGAACAATAAGGCATCACTCTCTAGCATAAGATTTGTGTGTCCCTTAACGAATAGTACAGCCTGAGTCCTCCTCTGTTGTTGGACATCCAAAATCAGTCACTGAAAGGAGTTATGGTTATATTTAACTGATCTCACTAGTCTGAGGAGGTACCTGAATTCAGAATTGTTGCTGACTTTGTTGTTGCCAACTGCCTTGCACTTACGCTCTATTCACACTTCAGGCAATTCCCGTCCTCTGGCAGCAAACGATGTTGGGAAGGACTCCGAATT
Organism: Coracopsis vasa; assembly: GCA_026283785.1. Classification (NCBI taxonomy): domain Eukaryota; kingdom Metazoa; phylum Chordata; class Aves; order Psittaciformes; family Psittacidae; genus Coracopsis; species Coracopsis vasa. The sequence continues at coordinate 12,578 of JANHGB010014706.1, read as the reverse complement.
GTCTGCTTGCTAATTTTGTAGGAACAGAACAGACACATGATCTCTTTTGGGTCAGCCACAGAGTACAACTTACAGCTCATTGTGTCCTGGAGCAAATACACTACAGAGCAGGAAAACACAGGTTTACAAATACATATCTCCTGCCCAGTCTCTCGAATACTACAAAGGCAAAGAATGGCAAGGCCTGGCACTTCCCATCTCAAACTTATACTCAGGATCATGTCTGCCTTCCAGGATAAATGTGGCTGTTGGTCATAGGCTTCTCAGCCCACCTTGACTCACATTCCTCTGTGCTCAGAAAGGAGAGATTTTTTAAAAGAATGAACACAGAGATTCAGTTTGGCATTTGGTAGGAAGAAAGTATTGCTGAAATTAGGTTCATGGCCAATTTTGGAAGACAAATGCCTCTAAAAATCTGCTGCCTGTGACTAAATAGAACGCAGTTCATGCTATCCATCTTCTCTGACTCTGCTATCTACAGCCTAGGTGTCTACCCTGGAATTAGTGACTTTAGGCTCAATACAGGTGTACAGATGCTTTTAAAGAGTGAATCATCTGACCTATTTTAGATATCTCTGTTAGGAAGAGAAATGAAGGTCTGGAAATGTCTGGTTTTTTCCACTGACTCTTAAAGAAATCCAGATAACTAGATGAGAAACTATCCACGTAGGTGAATCTGACCTCGTGTGTCCTGTAGCAACCACTGCTAAGCTGCAATTCACATTACCCAGTTTAGGCAGTAACTGACAATGCAGTGCTAACATTTATACCTTAACAAATAATCTATGTAGAGATGGTACAGCTGCTTAGGAAGGAATAAACAAGCAACTAAAGGAGTACATTTGCTTCTGCTGAATTCAGTCTGTGTGTGGTTTTGTTTGTATGACTTTGTCGAAGAAGCAGCTATCTTTGCTAACCTAAGTCTCAGAGCAGACAGAAATGTTTGCATGAGGGAAGGTAGAGAAAAATTGCACACAAGAAAGTTAATTTCTGGGGGTAAGGAGAGGAGCTTTCAGACAGACAGTTTTCTTTTTGACCAATAGTATGTTTATTAAGGTAGGAATCCAGTATCTAAATTTGGTAGCTGACGAACTAATCTTTCCCAAGCAAACACCTAATTTTTTGATAAAATCAGTGGAATGAAGTAAGATTGTTAAAGACATACATAATGTAAGTATCTCCTTCTCTCCACTGACAGTAGCAACCCCTCAAGGTGACCTAAGTCTAGTGTCAATCCAGCAGGGAGAGAGGAAGCCACTAAGTGTTCCTGAGACCATCTGCTCAGTGTGAGTCTCCATCATCCTCACATCTTCTCTTCTAGGGACTGACAGAGTTAGCTCCTTGCCTGATCTGGATGGCAGTGGCACTCCTGCATGAGACTAGTGTGTACCTCCCCCTGCTTCTGAACAAATATAGGTAACTCTGTTAAACACCTACGAATTTTTCAGGCTAAGAAGGGATTCACTTCAGGAATATAGGATCCTAAAGCAATAGAAAACAACAAACTGGACCCTTGTTGAGATCTTCAGATTGGTTTACATGACTCAGATATCTTCAAACATGACTATGATGTTCATTATGATGCTTCAGTATAGGTCACAACTTAAGCTATTTTCAAGGGTTTAAGGGTCTGTTATATCAAGCTAGCACAATGAACCCTCAGCTTTACCTATATTATGCTCTTATTTTATGTATATTTTTAAGCATATTATTTGGTATTTTTAAAATTCCATTACTGCATTAGCTCATGTGGGCCTGAAATTTCTGTGTTCTCAGAAAAGCTCGAAAACCACAAATGCAACTGCTTTAACATTTATTAATGTTGCATTAATATATGTGACAATATTCTTGTAACATCAGATCTATTACACTTACCCCATATTTGAGAAACAGCATCTTGGAGTATTTTGATATTCCTTTCCCTTGTCCATCTTTTTTTCAGCAGTACAGGATGAAATTAAATTTATTTGTATCTAAAGTTCCTACAAATGAAAATCATATTTCTAGAGAATCTAAAGTAGTGAAATCTTGGGTGGCTGCCCAAATATTTAATCCGTACAAAAGTTTTATTACTGATGCAGCATTGTTGCTAAAGATAGAAAGTCAGCTGCAGTCACAGTCATCATATGTAGTCTAAAGATGGTCTGGCACAAACTTTCACATATCCTAGATTTCTCTAACAAATGTCTCATTGGGTGTCAGGTTGCTGTTATACTACTTTAAAACATGTAACGGGAAGTAAGGAGATGGAAATTTGTGAAATCTATCCTCCAATTTCTTCCACTGGAAAGACTATTAAAGAATACCTTAGGAATACTCTGCCTGTTCACATTTACTAAAAACTGCTCTTTATCTTTTTCATGCTGGTCTTAATTATGTGTTTTATCTACATGATGGTCTTAATTATTTGCTAAGAATACCCCTAGGTAATTTGTTTTCACCTTCTAGACTGTTTGGGAATGACTCAAACTCTTTTATCTCAAATTTTTAGTCTAAGAACTGGTTCAATTCATCAGACTGCCTGTGTTAAACTACTGTCAAACTGTTTCCAGTTCCTTCTGTGCTGAGCATGGCACATTGCTTACTGTATTATCAAAGACAACTCAGTCATGATACGAGAAAACTGAAGGTTTCATCATTTCCCCTGATAGCTTATTTTAATGACATTTGTACCCCTCACAGTTAAAAATGTGTGTTTCATTTCTAATTTGTACTCTATGGCTTTATATTCCGGTTGCTCATTCTTATTATGGTATCTGGGGCTTGTCTGTAAACTGGTTTATGTGACTTAATGACTTACCCATGTGTGACATCACCATTTGTTTAGCTCCTGCACACTGTCAGATCTTAACGAAGCATTGACCTCAACTGGATGTGGTATGCAGAGCAAAGGTACAGAGAGCTGAGACTGTTTCTACTTCCTTTCATCACTGTGGAAGCTCATCTCTGAGATGCATTTGCAGTGGGTAGCCCTCACATTCAGAGCAAGGCTGGATCCACTCTCTATGCCTTCCAGGTTCTCTTTCTTTTTTGGAGAAAATACTACCAGTAACCTCTAAACATGGAGGTGGAAGGCAAAATTCATAGCTGCTTTTACACAGCCAGTTTCAGTCTGCTTGTGCCTGTCGTGGTACATGGAGAGCCTGCTGTATGCAGGTACAGCTGGGTAGTTTGCAAAGCTTTGCATACAAAATGTCACCTGCTGTATTTCCATAACTCTGACTTCTATGAACTATGACTCATGCCAGCCTAAGGGGTTTAAAAGGCAGCACTGTTGATCTACTAGTGTGTTACTGATAAGTATGAGAGATTTGGTTTTTAAAGACATGTAGCAAATGTAAAAATGAATAGTCATTGGCCCGGCTGCCTTTGAACCCCCAGATAAGGCACCTAGGCAACTCCCATGGAAAGAAGTGGAGGTGAAGTTTCCATTCCGCCCACTCTTGTGCAATTCACCTGTTCAGACAAGGGATTTCAGTATTCTTGGACAAATTTCAAGTTGCTTATGATAGGAATTTAACTGCTTACAGAGGAAGAATGAAAGAGGAAAATCCCAGGAATGTTCCTTTGAAAAATTCTGATGTATTTGAATGACATGGGATAATCCAAGGTTAATTTAAGTAGAGAAAAGAACACCAAAAGTACCTACAGAGCATTAAACTATATTCAAGTAAGGGTTAGCATTAGGAATTAAAGTAATAGAATAGTTAGGATAGTGAATTGGATTTACATTTGCTTATATAGAGAAATTTTTTACTTGAGAAACAGTTTTTACAGAGAATGACAAATGTTATTATCACCATTGTACTTTGGGGAAACTGCAAACTCATAAACTAAGACTGTATGAATATGCCAAAGAACAAAGAGAACTGCTAATAAAACTAGGTCTCTTCACTCCCACTCTGTGTTTTTTCAACTGGACCTTATTAAATGAAGGATAGAATCATAGAATCATAAAATAATTAGAGTTGGAAAGGACCTTAAGATCACCCAGTTCCAAACCCTCTTCCATGGGACGGGACACCTCACACTAAAACATGTCACCCAAGATTCCATCCAACCCTGCCTTGAACACTGCCAGGGATGGAGCATTCACAACTTCCTTGGGCAACATATTCCAGTGCTTCACCACCCTCACAGTAAAGAACTTTTTCCTTATATCTAACCTAAACTTCACTTGTTTAAGTTTGAACCCATTATCCCTTGTCTTATCACTACAGTCCCTACATTAAATTTTAAGGAATCCTTTTCTTTTTGACTTTATCAGATATTGCACTTTCTGTCATTTGCATAAATGGAATTCTCTCCTGGGCATATCTCTTTTTCTACAAAGCTTTAGGAAATTAATTGAAAGTAGTTAGGAGCAGTAAGGGACATGGTGGAAGACTAATATCTGTGAGTAGATTTTAAAGCAGATTTTCTGGAATATGTTAAAATTTGAGCTCTAAGCTTCAACAAAAGACATGACATAATAAAAAAGGAATCCAGAGTGGGCTGTATGTTAAGAAGAGATACAGAGCATCTCTAATGTGCACATAGATAGTCTTGCTGCTCTGAGCAATGGGATTACATTACATTAAGATGGCACCTGTCCGTTGACCCGCCTTGCTGATTATATCTTTGCTCCTCAGACTGTCAGCTTTTGGTTCGGCTTGTTTTTGTGCCTCTCCCTTTTGATTATATCCTGAGCCCCAGCTGTCCCATAGCTGCCTCTCCCAAACTTTACATTCGTGACTGAGAGCTGCCATTCCCCCCTCACCAGCTGCTTGCCCCACCTAACAGTTCCTCTTTGTTTCATGCTTGCTCCTTTTGTCTATTTATGTACACATTAATGTATGTAATTTTAGAATACACTTGTAATACCTTAGCCCAGAAGCAAGGCACCCTAATTTTGAACCTCTTAAATCTAGAACTTGTCTTTTCTTTGGCACTAGCAGAATCTAGTTTAATTTTCTTTCATGCTGCAAAGAAAATGCAATATTTTTAAAGCCTCTGTGGAGCTGTTTCTTTTCTCTGTGGAGGTTTCACGGTGTACCTATCTATCTTGGCATGGTACAAATTTCACTGAGGTTCATTTTCCCCACGCCTACTGCTGTGCAAGCATTGGGAGCCAGGGACAGGCATATTTTATAAATTAAAAAGAAATCAGTCAGTACATTGAAACAATTAGTGTAAATGAGTTCAACAGACAAACGGGCAGACAGAGTTCACTGTGCTGTTTGTCTTTTCCTGCCCTCACAGCCTTAAGTGTAGTACAAGAGCTAAAAGACCAGTGTAGTACAAGAGCTAAATGACCAGAGTGAAAAATGACCACATATCATGGGCCAGGTTCCAGCCTCAGTGACAGAGTTGTAAATCTGGAATAAGAACCCAAAACCTGTTGTTCTGCGTGAGCATGAAAGTTCTCTTAGCTCAGTCCTGGACAACAGTGGGTGAAAGCAGAGGCCTAGGACATAAGCTAGGCAAATAAGGTGATATTTTTCCTGCTATAGCCTGTGAACTTGAGGCTAATCTAGAGGAGACAGAGATTGTAGTCAACGATCAAGTTTAACAGGCACAAATAGACCTCTCCTCAATGGTCTAATTCCATCTTAAATCTGTGTGTGTTTTGGAGTTCCGTAACATCCCAGCACAGTGAACTCTTTAACTTCAAAATGTTTTAAGTGAAAAACCTGTTGCTTTCAACCAACTGCCTGATCATTTCACCAGATGCCCCTTTTAGTATTGTGAAAAACAGGTACTTCACTTTCCTGTTTGCTATTTTTGTGCTATTTGCAATTTTATGGTAATTTCACTGATGCCACTGGAGTCCGTTTCAACTGATGTTGTAAGGCAAGGTCAGAAACTTGTTTTTAAGGAATCTGATTAATTAAAAAGTCCATCTGCTACCTTTATCGGGATATTATCCCTAAACATAGCTGTTCGGAAGATGACAGCCCATAGGAACATGCAATGTGCAGGGGGAAGGGAAAGAGGTTAGGGGCATTTAACATGAGAGGTGTCTGGAGACACTGCATTTCAAACACACCACTCTTCAAGACATCCAGATGGCTCAAAGTGAGGATCCTGTTCCACAGGTATAGCCAGAACCAGAGGTGCATGCAGGTATGTAGAATTTTCATCAACCCTTAAGGGCCTGGAGGTTTTCTGCTTTCCAGAAACTGGGAGTGAAATTATGCCTGACTCCTGGAGTCCATGGCAACTGCTGCCCTGCTGTCTCCATGCTAGCCTTTGCAGTCCTCAGAAAGCATGACTATTCACAGTATCTTAGCCCTACAGGATGCTATAGGTCACTTCCATTTGTGGTTAGACTAACCTGATGTTTAGGATTGCTCCAGACTGAAGAAGCCTGTATTTTCCAATGCCTATTCAAAAGACCACATACTATGACCAGCATCACCATATCCTTATGCTTGGGTCCTGTGGCTCTATCACTTCTTGTACACAGTTCTTTATGTATTATCAAATAGCCTGCACACAGAGCCAATGTTTCCCAGAGCTCTGACCCCATGCAAATAAGCCTGCTTCCAGGAGGAGAGCCATAAATTTCTAACCATATCATCAGAGTGAACATGGCATCTTAGCTTTGATGTGGCACCTTCCAATCTCCAAATTTAAGAATACATTCAAAGTCTGGGGCAGCACTATCAACATTGTCATGTCAGTTGTTGCAGGCTGTCCAGCATTGCAGAAAGGACCTCCAACAGTCAAAACCATATTCACCACCCTGTTGAGGATGACCTTTCATTAGTAGCAAGAGAATTTTCCCTACAGGAAAACCACTGGACTCACCCCTTCATGTTCACCAACTGGTGCAATATTTTCAATTGTGAAACCTTTCTACTAGTAGCATCTAAGTAAATCTATCCAACATCTGGACTTCTGTTCCAGCACTACATATCAAGAATATTAGTCAGAAGTACCAGGGCTGACTTTGCAGCAGCCAGATCATCTTAACTTCTGTGGTGTTCCTTGGGCTGTCCACACTTTGCTGCAGTAAACTCCCAGTCTCTTAACTTCTACCCTGATAAGTATAGCTAACTATTGTGTACAACTATGCAAAAGTTTAGGAGAAATCAGTCCCCTGAGAAATGTGCTGTCGATGTTGACCAGAAGTATCAGCCAGCCTCCAACAGCGGATGATGATAAGCAAGATATAAGTGAGTCTATGGGTATTACCAAAACAAAGATGGAAGGGCCAGCAGTGAAGCATCTCTTGACAGGATATAGATGGAGAATGTTGAGGCAATAATAAATGTATACCCAAGAATACATACACATCCTCAATTTCATACTACTCCCTTTTATCTTAACAGACTTTTGGTTATGAATGTGACATGCCTGTGAGACATACCAACCTTCAATTCACAGCACTTTCAACATATTCAGAGGGATTAGAATATACAGGCAAACATATTTAGCTTAGCAGCCTATGGTACCCCTTCATTCAGACAGAGAAGATGGGCCACTCACATAGAAGCGATGAGCTCATCTCATGCTTTCTCCATAGAACAATTGCAAAATAGTCTCATGGGGTTTTGCATGCTACCAACTGAAAATAGCACTTAACCACAGAAACCACCACAATGATGGACTGAGGTGGACTCATCAGTGTTAAGCAGCATGGGTACAGATCAGAAGGAACCCATTGTGGTATTTTTGAGAGGATGGTATCTCCTGCTTCTGTAAATGAAGTCTCTGAAACAGCTGTACTGCTTCTCCAGAACTGATATTAAGTCATCAAATAAGGCTGTGAATGCAACATTTTGCATCCTGAAGTGCCCACTATAGGTTATAAAAGGAAAATAATTGCGTGATCCTTGCAAAGGCTGTTCAGAACCCTCAAACCTGGACACTTTTCAGCAATTCAATTGTACTTGTCAGATGTTGAAGTTTGCTTCTAGCCCCAACCAGGACACCATAAAGCTTGAGAAGAGTTATATACCTTGCTCTGCATCAGCGCTGCTAGTGTTTTCCATCTGTCTTTTAGTAGAGAGAGACAATGGAAAAGATCAGCAGCGTGGCATACTGGCTTATGGTAGTTTTTCATGTTTCAAACCAACATGGTAACTACAGGCTGAGTTACTTCTTTTTTTAATATGTTCTTATAACATCTACTTTCTCTAACATTATTTCAGATCATCCCTTCTCATTTTCTGAAGTCCTTTTTGTGAATGCATGTTTAAGCTGTTAGCTCCTATTTTGGAAACAGCATGATATAAGCTCTTAGTAAATAACATAAACACAGTTTGGAAAGAGCAGCAGACAATTTCTCCCTCCACCATGTTTATTTGCACATCAACATTACATTAAGTAACCCTTCATCACACATTTCTTAGCTAGAAGGCAGCAGAAGCAATATTACAGAGATACCCATGGTCCACCTGATCCTTGGGCCTTGCTGCTGTCTGGAAATTTACTTTGTAAATTCGTACACTATTCAGGGAATATAATTCTCTTACATGCAAGAAAATGTGAAATAATAAAACTAAACCTATGGAAAAAAAATACATGAAAATAAATTAATAGATATTTAACCAATGTCTTCTGATCCAAAGGAAATGGGTCTATTGCCACAGAAAGAGTTAGGATATGGTGTTTATCTTCTGCCCTCCTTGTAGAGAAATTCTTGAAGCTGGGGTGTGAATAAAGGAGGCAAAGTGCGCCTGTGTACGTGTGTATCGGAGAGACTGTTTTGTCTTTGATACCTCCTTATCTCCACTAATCCAGTGTCTCCCCCTTTATCTGCCATGGAACTGTCTCTGAAGAGTTCAGTGCCTGAGAACAGAGAAACCAGCACCTCTTTGGTTTGGTGCTTAATACATACAAATTGAATTAACACACAAGTAAATCCTAATTCCCAGTGAAAAAGTTTTTGACAAAATTAGCAGTTTCTTGTGCCCAAGATAACATAGAGTGACACATCTTCATCAGAGACAGTGACTCCCAGCTGGGGGTTGAATTGCTGGGGGTATTTTCTTATCTGTTAGCTGTATCAAGCTAAGAAAGATGGGGGCGCAATCCTGAATGTCTTATGAACTGCCAAAAAATTACATCATGGGCAAAAAGTGGAGATGAAAAATATACTAATTTCTACTCCTAGTCAGTTTATGTGTTCTGGAAAAAAGTCTGTGTCTTGTATCAAAGGTCTCAGGCAAGTTTAGGTCTTTACTGAAAATTTGCTTTACAGTCTGACAGCTTCTGCCCTTTCAGTGTAAAATATTTATTTTGATGAAATGGACTGATGCTGTTGTTATTTTCACATCTCTCAGCTATTTCTGTTGTTTCAATCCCTTCACAGAATATTTCATCCTGCATATATTTTTTCACTTTTAGTGTTTTACAGTGAAAGATGGCACAGTTAATGCTGCATTCTCCATGCATTCAGCTGGTGCACAAAATATGTGAGTTTGCACTAAACCCTGAGGTCAGCAATTTCTCTACTGTGGTTAGCCAGACTGCATTTTTTGTTCTTAAGCTAAAGAAAAATGTTACTGTCAGAACCACAGTGTAGGTCAGGATAACTTGCCACTGTGGGAAGTAGTGAGAGTCCCAGCTCCTGGCAATCTCAAAATCAAGAGGAGATAGAATGTCAGCATCACCTCATTACGGCATCCCCCCTCTGTGCAAGGTACAGCTCCCAAGCTCAAGTGTGGTGGAATGCAGGGGCTGGATTGCAGCTTTTTTCCAGAGAGGTGGTGCAGGATGCTAAGGTTTCTCACTGACATCTGTGTGCCAGCTTTGCTGTGCACCCCATGAAATCCTCCTGCAAGATGTCTTTGGTATCATGCAATTGTTTAGCAAGCTCCCCACTAAGAAGGTAAGAAACCCACAATTTGTGATCCAAGCAGACACAATTTTCTTATTGAATCAGATCCACTCAAAATATCTTTTTTCTCTCCCTCATAAATAATCAAAGCAGAAGCAATTGTCTATGAGAAGCTAAGTCCTTCAGTTGCACCCCTCCCAAAAGTCAACAACCCAGCAACAGGATTTGGACGTGGTTTGCAGCCCACCACTTTTCCTCCCATAGGAGCAGTGGTTGGAGCATTACTCAGAAAAGCTGCAGAGAAAAACATTTTAGGGAAGAAGTAGGAAGGAGTCTCCTCCTGGTGGATGGCGGCATGGGAATTGCTGCTGGCAGGAGCACGGGGCCTTTGTGCAGGAGAGGTGAGGGAAGAAGTCTGAAAGTCAGTGAACAAGGAAAGCTCAACTCAGAGATAGTTGTTTGACTGTTTTCAAAAGCAGACATGGAGAGAATTACAGAAGACAATAGCCAGGTTTGATATTTTGAGAGAAGAGCTGGGGACTCCTTGGCTGCCACCCTGATTTCCTTGTGAACACCAGAAATGACTGTGTCTGCCTAATGATGTCTGAAATTATTTTTCAAGAGAGGAATGTCTGATTGCCCTTCCCAACACTTATTTCAAGCATCAGCTGCTGTTGCAGTAAAGTATCAGCCATCCCCTTGGCTCCTATATAAAAAGAAGGAGAAAAATGGGTTGAAGATTTAACCCTTTATTCTCCAGGAGGCCTCTGCTCTTTGATCACCACATTTTTATATGCTTTGCTTTCCTACTTTCCATTTTCCTCTTGTTGCTGCTTCTCTTTCACCCAGAAAAATTCATCACACATATAAATGCATGAAACTCTCTGCACATGCTGTTTGAAAGTCTTCTGCTGGAGGAAGTTACACTTTTAAAGCAGTGACTGACAGGTGACGTTGCTTTGCCAGGTGTGAAACTGCACAGTGGGAAGACAAGTTGTCAACTGCTAGTGACAGACATAGAGAAAAGGAAGAAGACCAAAACCAGCAGAATATTGCAAAGGATAGGTATCCCCAGGCCACTTTTTGTCTTGAAGCAGTAAGTTTTAGCTCTGAGGCAATGAATTATTCTTTATCTGAATATTTCATAGTTAGATCTTCATTATGCAGTGGTTCAGCTCCTGAAATTTCATCACCTAAATTCACTTGTCTTCAGTGATGCTATTTTGTATACGTCTGTGTAAATGTATATGCATGTGTGCATGTATTTATGTACTTGCAGACAACTTCTATGAATAACTATTGTCCTGTCCAGTCTTTCAAAGAAAAAGAAATCTGTATTAATGCAACTACTATACTAAAAATTCAAGTACATTGCCATGGACCAGCTGCTTGACATTGAAGGAGTAACACCAGAACATTTCTTTGCTGTCGCAACTTGATGTCTGCCTTCCTCTTGTCGCAGTTAGCCAGTACTGGTAGGAAGGAAATAAGTACCTCTCTGCATGTGTGTTTGGTACTCCCAGGGTTATAAATATTGGTTTTTACACTAGAGAAAAGTTGTAGCAAGAAGGGCAGATTCTGATAATCATTTCACAGTTCAGAGGTCCGAAGGCTGGAGACACAGAAAGATAAGAAAGGGGATTACTTTCATTAGATCTGAGAAGAAGAACCAGAATGGCTGATACAAGTCAAATTAATTTGAGCATGGATTTTCAGAAAAAGCTTTCCAAGTAGTGAGGTCCATGAAAATATAAAACAGCTGTGTTGTGTGGATTATTGTGTGGCTGATGCCATTTGAAATGTGACTGGACAAAGAGCTCAAGTACGTACTACAGAAAACAATCATTTGGCACTGGGATAGAATAAATGACTTAATAACAGGTTTTTTCCTTGTCTAATTTCTGTCTTCCATGATTGATTAGCAGTCTTCTGCCTGCTAGTTTTATATGAACTGTTATAAAATGCTGTAGCATAAAATTAATCTAAGTCTGACTCAAGTGCAATTAGGAGTGTGTGCAAGTAACAGCAGTGATGCAGCAGCAACTGGCCCCAAAATGTAAGAATGAAACTTTAAGGTAGAGAATATGAAGCAAGGTTTTACAGGAGGCAAGTTCTTTCTCTGTGCAGTACACTCAATTCAGCCAGTACTTTGCACCAGAAATTCATTAAATCCTGTATCCTAAATCCATGTTCTTACAAACATCCAGACACAGATGAAACTTGGCTCCCCTGAGGAGATTCATTGACTTGATTGGGACTACTCCTGTGAGATGGCATACCCTTTCTGTCATAAAGCTGGAAGACCTTGTACAGACACTAGCTATGCTGCTACAAATCACAGAGATGTGCCCAGTGAGTCATTGGCACAGCATGGCATAGAGCTCAGGTCTAGTAAATCAACTTTTTCCATTTTGGAAGAAAATGCTTTAGGTGTTTTCACACAGTTCTTGAGTAGTTCCTTTTGCTTCCAATTGCAAAAAAAAATATAAATATATATATAAAATAAACACTCACCCCAGAACCTGACTTTGCAGACACTTGTTAAAATCAATTATGCTGGTGTAAGGAATGTATTTGTGCTTATGTATGGCTGAGCTGTGAGGTATAAGAGAAACAATTTCATGATAACAAACTACTAGCATACAAGCATATGCTAGGAAAGGCACAGAAGTCCAGAAATTGAAACTCTGCACTGTCAGTCTTTGAGAGATTTTTGGTAGAAAAGTAGAAAACTTAGTCTGTCATCTAATTGTCTAGGTTTAATATTATTTAATACTATTATTTCCACTGATTTTTAACAAATGGTCAA
>JANHGB010014705.1:0-44923 GCA_026283785.1 Coracopsis vasa | reverse complement strand
TAGATTTAAAGCTGGTACACTGAAACTTTTTCAAATGTTATATAGAACATGTAGAATTTTATGCACTATTTTTGTATTTCTATTTTCATATGAGGTTTTTTGCCATCCTTTTTTTTTAAAAAAAATTCTTTGGGCATTTCATAGCATAAAACATTTGCTACTGGTTTAGTTCAATGAAACGTTGACTATTAATTCAAGTATCTCTTTTGAAAGCACATTTGAACCCAGTCTGCATAGTGTCTAATTTCCTGTCAGGTCCCAGATGTTGAAGCATTTATAGGAAATCTAGCCAGCTGAAATATCTGTAACTTAATATTCATAAAAATGGAAAAGCTGACAAGGAGCTTCGATACAACACAAAATGCAACTTCATTCTCTTTCTGCTTTCACCAAATACATTGTAGTTTCCAGCACCTTCAATGTGATCTATGCCAGTCAATATGACTTATAACAAGTTGTATTAAAAGTATAAGAACGAAGGTGACATCAGACTGTTTATGAAAATAAGTGAGTGACGTATGCCAAATAAGTACTTCAAACTGTGGAATAAATGTTGCTTGGCAACAGAATGCTTGACTAATGCTGGGGTGTCTTTGAGACTTATGCATTTGTTAAAACAGTGCAGGAGGGAAAGCATTGTAGTAACAGTAACAAACATCTCAATAACATTATTTAAACATCCCATACCCATCTGTTGCTACTGAAAAAAAAATAGTAATTGTGAAAATACAGCAGCTTTAAATCACAGCCTATTTGCGTTAGATAGCAGCTGCAGTCATGGCAGGTATTCAGGTGGACATTTTAAGAATTTTATTTTCTTCTAGGTTTTAGATTAATTTGACAATTCCAATCACAAAAATAAATAACACACAAATATTTGCTCCATTCAAATGCAATGCAGATTACTTATGTCTTATCCAAATGATCTAAAGATAAAACTGAATTAAACTAATATCTTCTGTCCAGCATTTTATGTAAGATCTATTTTTAAAGTACATACCCATGAATTAAATTAATTTTCCAGGCAGAGACTAAGAAATCAGGTAATTTTAAGGCCTTGAGCTGTTGGAATATTTGCCTTAATCTGAGAAGGTGCTGGATCACTCATAACTGAAAAGAACATTGGCCAAAGTTCTGTTAAAGGTCCAAATCCAAAAGGAAAGATTTTTTTAATGGACAATTTAATTAATTTTAAATTGACTTAGTGCAGAAAGCAGGAAGACTTCAGTACACATTTTTGTAAGACATTTTATCTACCTTGCCTTCTAGAATTTAAGATAAAATTCTAGCCCTAGGGCATTGGAATAGCTGCCTGTGTAGAACTGCTAAAATTAGAATAGTTCTCCTAAAATGTATAGTCTAAATTTAACTGCATAATAGTGGGTTTGTATATTTCTAGCTGCCTGTCTTGATATAACTAAATATGATCAAATTTAATAAGCTAAGAACATTCTGAACAATTTACCTCTTTAGAGTATTTTAATTTGGGTTAAAAAAATTGAAGGTGCTTTTGAAATGAGATTGTGTGTGACTTCAGAGTAATGTTCTTTGATGGACTCATAACACATATCAAAAGATAATGTATTCCTATAGATGGCAAAAATATGCTTTGTACACCATGACATAAATTTCAGAAGGGTGATATCTGTACACTGTCACTGTTAATGGAGTAATGATTGGTATCAGAAGTTATATCTTTGAGTTTATTTAAGGAATTTTCTTTTGCACGCCTTAATACTCCTTCAATTTTTCTTCATACTTGTCTTGTGTATGTCCTAATTAGACAGAAAAAAAGGCATTTAAATGCATTTCTGGAGAAGCTTAGCAATTCAGAGTTGAAATGGAAAATCCATTTGTATCTAACGCTACATCATAAACTCTTCTAGAGTGATACTTACTTTAGGTAAAGCATTGTAATACCTAGACACCGCAAGATCACTAAAAACTGAAATTTTGTTTCAGCTATTAAGTTTCTTCTTGTTATAGGTTTATATTAGGCAGTGTTCCACATTACTTTGATGTATGGTAGGTATTTTTGATGCTTCAAAAGTTAAGTGACTATATGTAAGTGCATGTATGTACAGCAGAACTATCCAGTCACAGATAACGCACATCAGTCACTCCAACAGCTTCACTTTCAACATCAGCAGGAAAATGAAATCATCATAGGGAACAGCAATAATCTGAGGTTACAGCAAATGTTTTGCTCTAAATACAGAACTTTCTTGTCATGTACACTAATCTCACCTTTCATAGGAGGAAGGCTATTTTGCCCAGGTATGCTACCCTCCCTTCTTGGTCATTTTCAGGCATTTCTAGCCCTGCACAAAGACCATCTGCCAGCAAGATATATATAGCTTAAAAGTATAATGCAGTTATTTATTGGCTGATGTACACCAAGATGTCTAGGATTTAACAAGCTACCAGACTAAGTGCTAATATGCACTCTGGCATGATGAGACACCCAGAGTCTCCACGGGCCAGGCAGGCACCAGCCCGGAGGGGAAGAGCCAGCTTCCACTGCCCCTGAAACAGATCCTTTTACACTGACTCTGTTTTTTCCTTCAGGATTTTATACCATTTCATGCTGATGTTCTTCCTCTTGAAACCTTGAGCTACTAATGATCCAGTCCCAATGATCCTACTCTGTCTGCAGTTTTACCTTTCTTATCTTGCATAGCTCTACTCTGCAGACTTCCTCTCAACTTGGCAGTTTCCTCGTAGGTCTGAGCCAAGGTTATGAAGCTGAGCCATATCCAATCTGGGTCTTCACAGGCAGCTGCACCCTGTGGAGAGTGAGAGAGGCAGTTACAGAAGGGATCACAGACAGAGATAGGTATAGGTGCAATTCAGTTCATGACCAAAGACAGCAGCTAAAGCGGGCCTGACCTCAAAAAGCTGTTAAAGCTGCAGAGCTTTCCAAAGCCCACTGACTCCACTTTCGTAGCCTCCAAAACAATCAATGCTATACAGCACTCCCACCTTGGTGTCATCTACCCCTGTACAGACACTGAATCTCTTTCAAATGCGAGGCAACACCTTGCCCACAGGCCCAAACCTGAGGTTTTGGCAGAGCTGATCTCTTACTGGACTCTATTATTTCTGTTTCAAATAGTGTCATGTTCACCACAGTACCAGAAATTAAAGTCTGTATGGGAAAACATGGTTTCATTTCTTTCACTTCAGAGAAGAGAAAGAGAAAATACTTTTGTTCTTTACCCTCTCTATGGCAAAGAAAGATAGTTCAGAAGTAATGAGATCTTTCATCCTTTCACCTCTTTCACCTGCAACAGGAGACAGGAATAGGAGCAAATGGAAATTCTTTTTCTTTTGGAAGAGATGTCAATCATCTCTGACATGAATACATATCTGGAGTTGCTGCAAGCAGAATAAACACATCATTTTATTTCTGATTAAAAATCTTCTAGCTGGTGAACATCCAGCAGTTTATTGTCTCCTAGTTAGTTCTACAGTGCCCACCCTTGAAAATATAGGAAAGCTTGACCGTGAGTAGTTTAGCAGAGGGAAGGTGAACCACAATTCCCCAAAGCACAGAGTTTAAAACAATCATGTTAATTTCATCAGGTAGTTTTCATGCTGATCCACTGTAGGCGAAAAATGACCACTGTGTCCCAGATACACGTTTGTGTCTGAGTTTGAGAGTCAGAATGTGATCCAGAGACTGAGGGAACTTTCTGCAGCTATTGTGTAGTTAAATTATCTTCACTAGATAGGAAGCAATTTTGCTTGTTTGCAGGAGCCACAAACAAACTACAACAACAGGCCAATTAATTTTCCATACCTTATCCCTTTCTAGCCTTAGCAAATGCCAGACACTTCAGACAAGACAATTGTATGAACAGTACTTTCCCAGAGGAAGACAGCAACTTCAGTTCACATGTTTAGGTATTCTTATAGGCAATCAAACAATTATTGTATTATGCTTTATTTTATATCCATCCAATTACGGTTGGTTTGGATATGAATAAGCATTTATTGACTAAATCAATAGCCTTAGCCATGTTACGGTGCACATAAAATAGTTACAAGAATAAAATCAGTTATTACATTAACCACTTGCAAAAAATGGTCAGGCTAAACTTTGAACTAACATTGCCTCATTAGGTTATATTCAGATTAAGAAGTAGACAGGAACAAAAGGAAGTGTTGGTTTTTTTTTATTAGTCCTCCATTTCCTTTCCACATTTTAGAATAACTAGAATTTACCACTAAAAGAGCCAGACAGTACAATTAAGTTTTACAGAAACCATATTAAAGTTTTTTAAAATTGAGCTTCAACTTCCCCATAAATCCCAGGAGTACTTACAATTAAATTAAGCTTTGTCATCTGAAATAACAGAATGAGATACGTAATATGCCACACACTCTCTGATACAGGAACCCAGCTAATCAAGATCATATTGCTACTTAAAAAATGCAGCAGCAGTGCAGTACAACTTATATATCTGGAAGCACCTCTCAGCAGAGTATGTATGCATGTAAAAGTTATTTCATGTTCCTTCTTCCTGACATCAGCACTGAGTTACAGCAGAATGAACACTGTATGACAAGTAGGTTATAGAATGGATTTTGCCTTTTGTCTCTTTCTAGTTGTGGTATATCCGTGAAATGGTCAAGTTCCTTCCACAGGTGTTAGGTGTTAAATAAAATGTGAATAACTTCTCTCTGGTTTTCTATTCTGAATTAATTGCCAAAAGTCTTCATTGTATTTTTAGTTGACAGCTCTTCTCTTCCTGAACACAACTGTTAGAATATCACTGTATTTCAGAGACAATATCCAAATTAATAACTTGTTCACAGAATTATTTTAGCAACTTGGTAAGTGATTTGGCACAGCTATCTTTCTGAGAA
The DNA here is from genome assembly GCA_026283785.1 of Coracopsis vasa. NCBI lineage: Eukaryota > Metazoa > Chordata > Aves > Psittaciformes > Psittacidae > Coracopsis > Coracopsis vasa. Next base: position 40,051 of record JANHGB010014705.1, on the reverse strand, counting down.
AGTCTTTTGTTAAATGTTGAGTCCAGATGAGATAAGACAAGTCTGTTTGCTTGCCTCTGTTTTATGCATAGTGGGCTATAAGCTCTCTTAAGTTCATAAGGGTGCTGGACTATATCCTGGGCTCTACAGCAGAAAATTGCTTACAGGAAAGGACCAAGTCCAAGTGATGAGCCCAAGGAAGCCAACGGGAGGCACTCAAAGTTCACATCAAATCCCACTCCCGTCAAGGAATTAGGTGACTTCCCCTAATGGTATAAATCTTTGTGTTCTCCTTCATAAAGAAAGCAAAAAACATCAGATATTTCTTTCAAAATATGACCAGAAAAAGATTGTGGGGATAGTGCAGCCACAAACAGCATTTGTTGTTTCCAAAGGTGTAACCTCAAACTGCTTCTTTGTCTGATGAGATATTTCACACCTCACAGGAGGGTAATCTACCTTTCTGGCTAAATTATTCAGAAGTAGAGAGGTTTGAGATGAATAATCTCTTGTTATTCAATTAATGCTCTATTGATTAAGCTGTTCAGTTAATATTAACTTAGGCACTGAGAGCTGTGAATGAGAGTTAGGCATGGTACACCTTGCTGACCTGCTCACCACAGGCAAGTCTGAGGTATGTCTCAGTATGCCCAGAATAAAATTTTAAGCTTCCAGACAAATGTACAGACATTGCACAGTGACTTATGCAGTGAATTCTACAAGCCTGAAACAAAGCAACAGCTCTGGATTTGAAAAACCTAACAAGACTTAGGATAGACAATCTGCATCTTGAACAATCTCTAAAGAAACTGTCAGGTATTGTAAGTGCTGTTTAGTTAGGTACTATTTAAACATTTACATTCTGATCTGATTAGTCGGTTGGGCTTGTGTTTGGTTTTGTTGGTTTGGTTTTGGTTTTTTTTGGGGGGTGGAGGGTGTATAAGTGTTACTTGTTTGTTTCTTATGTTTCTGAATCCCTTAACATGTATTTTTGTGACATTAGGCAAGGAAACTTTCTAGTAAATAATTTCCAAACTTTCAGCACTGTGCTATCCCATGTGTGCAATGCTTATGTCCGCAACCCCCACTCAGCTGCCTAAATACTTTCCTTTCATCTCCAGGTTATCAGAAAATGAGCACTCAAATCCTACATCATTTTGCTAGGCATGCTCCAGAAACAACTATTTCTTGATGCTGCTTTTGCTGTTAATGCAAAATAAGCAATACCACGGCACAGGAAAGGTGAAAGGTAAGTTAGTTGCCTCAGAGCTGTTAATGTAAATTTCCCAAAAAGTTCTTACAGAAGGACATTTGCTAAATGTTTTAAAGACAGACTGTTGCAAAGCAAGTTTTCCAGAGCTGACAGTGGGTGACTGAAATGATAGCCACAGCAGAGATTCAGTGTGTTTGGTTCCTGATAATGACATTATAGTCCAGACAGATATAGATATCTGAATGTTGTATGTAGCAAATTAGAGAGAGATTTTACAGCTGCATTATATATTTGTCCACTTCCATAATTTCAAGCACAGTTGGACCTGAACAGCGCTCATTCTAACAAAACACCTGAGAAATCACTGATAATTGGTATTAAATGTAAAGAAAAAATGTATTGCAATTCCTGCTTTGATGAGAATTACATAGAATATATGCATCTTCAGGTTTATTCATTTTAGTATGAATACTTGATACTTCACAGTTTATGGATTTTTTTAAAACAATATCTGTCACCCTCAAATTATATTTATCTTAAGGCATCTCACACATATCTCATGCTTCGCAGTAGCTGTTTTCATTTCTGTAGTCTCTGCAATGGATGGCAATATATGATCAGCAATACAGCACCTTCAAAAAAAACATAAACAGGCATTTAGGAACTCAATGAAAGATTATATCATTTTCTAGTGGACAGAGTGCTTAATTCCATTAGTGTCATAAGTTGATTAAATCATCCTACATCACATTTCAAATGCACTGCAACAAGTTAAGTCAGCCCCATGTAGCTCAATACATCTCTAAATTTCTATGGTCATACAGGTGGCGTGAAAAATTTTCTGAGATAGCCTATAAAGTGAAATGACTTATTGTGCTTTAGTTATGCCTAACAGTTTTGTGGAAATAAAAGTGATTAAGGTGTTTCAATCAGGTGTTTTTTGTATAGAAAATAACTGTGAAATAAGTCTTAATTGTGCACTTCAGAGGGTTTTTCTGAACTACAGCAGTAAAGCAAAGGACTGTGAACCAACCAACTGGAACAGAGAAAGAAATAAGCTACATTCATTTTCAGTCAGGTCCCTATTGTGGAAACATCTCCTTGTAACTTTAATGTTTCACCTGAATGATAGTATCACCAAGAAGACACTGAAAAGGATGAATTTGATCCCTAGTGTAACATCCATCTAGATCCATCTAGCCAGCAGATTTCAAAAGCATTTCTGGTTATTCAGTTTCAGTTTATTTCCACATTTCTAAAGCCACACAGATGCTATGTTAGTATCAGAGAAATTACTGAATGCTTTCAGCAGTATCTCCAGGACTCCTCACATGCTCACACTGAATGTTATCATGGTTCCTGACTGAAATAAAAAAGCAGGTCACATCTGTACATACCAGACAGCAAAGATAGAAAGTTTGGCCCTAAGAAATGTTGTTTTCTAACAAAAACAAACAAAAACACACACCCAAAACAAACAAACAAACAAACAAACAAACACCCAAAAACCAAAAAGCAACAAACAATTCCTACATTCAATACTTGAAATTTTATGTGGGCTAGAAATATTTAGTCTCACCACTGTCTCTGACCTCTTGTCATTTTGCAAGCATCAGTGAAGCATCTGTTTCTAAGACATATTAGGAGATTGTACCTATCCTGCTCAAAACAGAAATAGATAATCCTCTGTCATTCCCAGACTGACTTGCATTTTATTATCAGTCTTCCACCATTATTCCACTAGTTTTTGAGATCTTCCCAGTAGGATCACTGGAATTCACTATGCACAGGCTCTTCATTCACAAAGTTCTTTAATCTTATTTTGACAGAAACTGGATGTCATGTTGGTTAAAATGCCATCACTGTATTCACATAAATGCATTTGTTATACCTTTGCTTTTTGTAAGTAAAAGTTCGATACATGCCAAGTGTACTGGGTCTGGCTGGGATTGAGTTCATTTTCTTCATAGCAGTCCGTATCGTGCTTTGTTTCTTAAACTTGTGACTTGTGATTATCAGCATTGATAATACCCTAATGTCTTAGCTATTGCTGTACAGTGCTGTCACAGCATCAAGGCCTCTTCTCTGTTCCTCCCTCTGTCCCCCATAAGGAATAGGCTGGCAGTGGGGAAGAGGTGGAGTGGGGACACAGCTGACAGAACAGAGCTGAATGGACCAGAGATTCCCATGCTATATAACATCTCACCCAGCAAGAAAACAGGGGGAGTGAGCGAGCGACTTGTGAATGCTTAGCTGTTGACTGAGTCAAGCTGACTGCAAAAAGCCTTAAGCTTTGCACCATATTACATAGTTCTGTATTTCAGCAGAGATGTTTACCTGGACAATCTTATCCTTTGATTACATTATACTCTAACAAAAAGTCTGAAATTCTCAGTTATCTGGTGGTAGACATAATTTTATGCATTAAGAACAGAAATGAAAAGGACAGGAAGATACACAGGAAGGTGAAATATGGGTGGATTAGATACCTAAGACCTTCAAAGTGAAATCCTACCATCCTTAATGACAACACTCAAATGGAGTTGAATGAAGCCAATAGTTCAGCTATGAAATTTCCCATCATTCCTCCACTTTTATTCAAAAATTATTAGAAGCAGACATATAGGGGGGAAATGTCATGTGTACTGATGCTAACTTTCATGTTCTAAAAGAGTGAGAACAAGTAATTGTCTCCATTTCCAAGATGCATTGGCAATATTGGAATTTAGTAATATGATATTGCCTGATTCATGAGAGGACACAGAAAAGTATCTGACCAAAGTATCAGCAGTTAAAGCAGAACTAGCATCAAAACAAGACATTTTCATGTTTTATGTAAATAGTACTGTACAATTAGTGTACAAGGAGGTCTTGATGGCAGCCGAGAATGCTAGAAAGAATTTTCGTTGGTGGTGGAGGTAGGGCTTCATTCAGCCTACCCGTTTTCCCAAGATTTTTCTGTTTTTACAACTTGAGGTGCACAAATTAATGTGCTGCACAGGTAGTGATGGTTTCAGGGCAAGACTTCTTTAGTTTATTATTTATAGTTTGCAGTGTGGGCCAGGAGAGAGAAGGAAAGAGAGAACTTGCATACTAAAATCAATACAAATAATAATAGCCTCTTACAAGAGAAGCCTCAGGGGCTGAATATCTCTGGGTTCCTTTTTTTACATAAATGATCTCAATGGGTTATTGTTTCAATGTTTTGTGCTGTCAGTCACAGTCAGCTACCAGCTCTCTTTTTGTCCCATGGAAATATTCTCACTCCTACATGCCAAAATAAAACAAAATTACATAGCAGTAGGTAGCCCATACTGGCTTTCCTGAAGGTCTTCAGCAGAACCATAATACAATAGAGGCAGTAATCTATGCTTTCATAGGCTGGTTTTGAGACACACACGCTGTCAGTCAAAGCTGAAGTGACCAAATGTGTTCCTATGTTGTATCTCAACTTTTTTATTCCAGAGCAACTTAGGGCTGCGGCTCAATTATTTCTCAGGTTTTGTTTTCACTTATTTTTAGCAAGTAAAACACACTGAAAACCAGAAAATATTCATTTGGGCCACAAAAACATTCATATTTGATAGCATTACTGTCAGATTAACAGGAATGCGCATTAGGATTCTGCAGGATTCTGTATACCTTGATATTAGGTAAACCAAAGTAATTCATATATCTCTGTATTTTTAATGTGTGCATATAATAAAAATACTTAGTGCCTATATTTTTCCACAGACTTTTTTTGCCTGAGCAACCCATTTACTTCTGTTATTCTACTTAATAATTGTACTATGCACACAGGAGAAATGACAATTTTTTATAATTCATTTGGCATCATCCTAATAGGTTTTTCCTTATTAGTCATCTTTATCTACTCAGTGAAAATACATTCAAATTATTTTTAAATGTTTATAATTTTTAGAATTGTATGATTTTATTCAGTGTACAAAATCTTGCATAAAATGAATTATATTTCTTTTAAAATATAGATTACCATAATCCTGTTTACTGAATCATTCAGTGCCTATAAAAACCGTATTACAATCTCTATATTTGTGCATTTTTATATTACTATTTTACTAAAACAATAAAATTATTTTGCAACCAGAGGCATATTTTTCTTGCATTCCTTTTTGATTTTTCTGTTCCCTTTCATACTCAGGAGCATAGGAGGGAAATTAATTAAGATGTCTGCATTTTCAGGAAGAAGTTGAGCACTTGGCATTTTGACTCATTTTTAACAAGTGAAAAGGCATTTTCTCTCCAGGGATCTTTTCATGGTAACTATCCAGCTTACTGCAGAAGTTGTGGGTTGTATGCAACAGAGGCAATCTCACAAACCTACCTCAAAAGAAAATGGACAGCAAAGCAGATGTTTTGACGAAACCCAGAAATGCTGTGGAAAGACAATGAAAAAAGCAAGCCACACTGAATCACCCACCTGTGCGTACTAAAACAATTTTATTTCTTTAAAGACCACATCAACTGGAGAAATTGGAGAGTTTACTGCCAGAAGCTACACAGGGAAACTAAAAAAATACAAAACAGACCAGCATATCAAATATGTTTGGGTACTTTTGGCTAGCTCCTCAATGTTGTGTTGATGCCCGATTTCCACTGCAAGCCATACCTGAAAATGAAACCAAAAGTCTTAAAGCAAGAGAGGTCCTGAAATGTGTTTCAAGCACAAAAGGTAGGGAAAAAAAAAAAAAAAAAAGAATTTCTAGCCCTTAATGCTGCCCTGGTGTTTGAAGATCAGTATTTTCTTTTCGTCCTTATGATGGCTCTCACTTAGTTCTAGGAAAAAAAACAAAACAAAACAAAACAAAAAAAAAAAAAACCCACAAAAAACAAACCCGAACAAACAAAAAAAACCCGCACACAAACCAAAAACCTTCTTAACATTGTCATGTGACAGACTGTGCTGATTGATGCTTATCTTCAGTGCCTGCTTTGGCAGAAGTGCAAATGACTTTTGAAAGACATGATGCTTTTTCTGCCTACATTATCATAGCTACTTGTGCAAAATGTATTTTTCCTTTATATTTAATGCCTCTTCCATTTACTGAAATCTTTTTCTCATGCAGACTATTCCATGCTATGTTTAGGAGTCATGGCAGAGTTTCTGTATTGTTTCTACTAATCACAATTACTAATCTTGTTGTCACAAACCTTTTCTCTGCAGCATAGTTTGTACTTCATGATTATATACTATGTCAAATTATCGATACTTATGTATTTGTTTGCATTTATGAGAAATCCAATTTGTCATACTCTGTACAATATTATGGAAGTTGTGTGTGTAAAACAGCGAAAGGTAAATGCTATTTTTCTCTGCCTTAATGGTAGTTTGAAAAGCAGGCGAAAATAGCATTAATGCATTTGCAGCCAAGCTAAAACTAATGACTGTTACTGTAACTTAATTGAAGTACAAGCTAATTGCCTTTTTCATTTAAGGCCCCTAGTTGCATCTTTATCCCAATAAAAATAATTAAAAAAAAAAAAGATTTTTTGTTTTCCAGAGCTTTTTTTTTCTTCAATTTTTAACTAAACCCTGAAACTAATTTACCTATCCCAAGATCAGAATACAGAATGCCAAAACATTTTTTTTATTATGGTAATACTACTATTAAAGTTTTTGTAGTATTACTAGAAATTTAGTATAATTATGTCTTCTAATATTGTCATCTCATTTTCTAAATCTGTAACATTTGGGGCATGTCAGATGGGAATTCTGGAGTGAGATAGGCACCAGAACAGAAACACAGTACTTACTGAGGAGTCTTTTCCAAGGATGGTATAGCTGAAATGCAGCTTCTAATTTATCACATACACACACATATGAGGCATAGGGAAATGCGCTCATACTAGTCAATGCCCCCACTCTATGTCTGGCACCATGGAGTTGGGGGACATCTGCAGATGCAGCTCAGCCCACCCAGAGCTATTTTCATTATTGTTTCCAAACTTACATGATTGCCATGAGTTGCCAATAGCCTTGTCAGTCATATCACCCCACGATGGTCACTTTGATGTTTCCCATGTTTAAAGCCTATTAGCTGTTGTTACTTAGGTCAACATCACCTTCTGGCTTCCTGCCTCAAATGCATTATAGAGGTCTAAGTATCAGAAGGCTATTTGTCCTCTGTTTTAGCCCTGTGCATAACTAAACCAATAGAAACAAACAGATGCAGTTGAAAGCTTTCAGACAATCCTCTCCCATAATCACTGTATTTGGCTTGTTTTCCCAGTGCATAACAGAATCACCTGATTAGTGAAGAGGTGGGCAGAAATAGTCAAGATATCACTTACCTGGCAGAACTTTCAGCTGGCATTTGCCCCATGGAAAGGCTTTTGCCAAATCAGGAAACAATCTGAATAGTCTAAACTTTTAAAACTGTTGACCTTGGAGTTCGACAATTTCTGTTTGTTTTGATTCTGTGTGTCCCACTCTACATCTTTGAAAAAGAAAGTCTTGACTCATATATCTGGCTATAGATCAGTTTATATTTCATATGCCTACAAAATAAATAGTTCTAACAAAGCATCATGTTTTACCAGCTCTTAATCTCAAATATTTTGCAGTATAGCTCAGTATGGCACAACCATCCTCTCTGGTGGCCAGATGACTATGTGCTAACTTGCAACTGTTATTTTGCATCTTCACCCAGCACTGTCAATGGATGAAGGAACAACTGCTCAGATGATTTCAGAGGAGGTCACTTGTGAAGGCTCTTCTCCCTGTTTTGACTGATTTTGAGGCATCTATGAAGCAAGATTTCCAAGAGAGGTGTCACTGACAGATCCAGACCAGAGATATCTACAAGGCAGAGATTCTTACAGTTCACTTTAACTGTTATAATACATTACACATTCAACTGTGCCTAGCAGACAGACACTTTTTCCCTGCAAGGACTCACTGAGTGGTCAGATACATTGTGTTAAATGTATGAAGTAAAATGGAAATGGGTACCATGCTAATTATGCTGACCAATGCATTAAGCTTTACTGAGTTCTAGGCTATTTAGGATGCAATACTTCATGTGAGGGTGTCTTTATTGGCCTGCCACACACTGACCTGCTGATAGCTGGGGGTTCTGCTCCTGGGGCCCAGGAAGGCAACACACACACTCAAGGCTGCTGCCTAACACTTCATGATGAAGTACAAGCATACCAATATCTGGGGGGGATAGAGAGGGAAGGAAGCTATATAATTGAAATGTAATATATTTTCTGCATCAACAGCCTTTACTTTTCATTTTCAGCACTCAATGAATGTAAAATACTTGTCGCTTAGGATCTTTCATACTCTTTTGGTGACAACACAGAAGATGATAATCATGTGCCAATTTACACTCTACCAGAAGAAAAAGGGGCAAATTTACTCTTATAACTTCAGAGAGAGCATATTTTAATGTAAAGTAGGGTGCAAAACAATTTTTCTCTCTCTTGAAGACTTTGAGATATATGCATTTCAATTTTTTTCAGAGGCAGATAAACAGAACAACTGGAACACTTTAAATGAGACCACTCAGTAACCTCAAGCAGCTAGTTCTCTCATAAAAGTTTTAACTCTTACTTCTTTTTTGTGCCGTTTGCACAGGAGTAGAACTGAAGATGGTTGCTGTCTCCTCAGCCCTGCTGTTCCCTGATATCCAAGAGCTCCTTACCACTAATAAAGTCAGTACAATTGTTATTCAGTCAATACTAGCTATTTAAAAAAGTAAAAAAAATTAGACAAACTATTATTATTGTATTTATTTATAATATATTTATTAATTATTTAATGGAGGCCTCCATTAATTGTGCCTCTTAACTGGCCTGCCTGCACAGTTTTCTCTTGGCTCACTCAAGCAACCTACTTTTGCTCAGTGAGTTATTTCAGCTAAGATTATAAACCCTTAGAGAAAATGTCTTCATTTCCACAAAACACCTAATATAATGAATCTCTAATCCTAACTATAATTGTTTATTATTATTTATAAATAATACAATAGCTTTAAGCTGATACATTCCATTCAACAAGAGAAGCTTAGGCACTCTGTCTGTATACAGTATCTTTTCATTTTCACTTATTATCCTTAATCTTTAAACGATGTCTTATAGCATATGGAAAAAAAGAGAAACAAGAAGAATGAGTAAGGAAAAAATCCTCACCTACTACTAGCTACTCTAAGTTGACATGTATTATGATAGTTACCTGTGGTTACAGACAGCTGTCTCTAAGCAAAATGAACAAAATAATTCTTTCTATTATGGATGTAAACACCTAACTTGTTAGTATTTGGATCCTGTATGCTGGAGGAAATGCTCTATACCTCAGAGGAGACAGCATCTGGCCTAAATGTGGGTCAGATTCACACTTCCATGTTTTGGCATACAAGAATTTCATACCCTTCACCTTTTCTTTTTCTTTTTTAAACACCATCCTTCCCAAATATTTGGTTCCTTTAAGATTTCACATAAATTCTCTATTCTCTCATAATTTTCACTTTCATATTAAAATTTTCTCTCCCAAACTTTAAAAATACTTCTTAAAAATGCATTAACAAGGAAAATCTTTGTCTAATTATGATCTAATATGGATTATTTAATATTAAATATATATAACATAAAAAATAAAAATGAAACTGAATATGTAATACAATACGCAATTCTAGGCAGAGTAAAAAGAATACAGAACCCTTAGAAGTATGGCTGCAAGGTGGAATGACTGGATATCTCTCCATAAGAATGTTCCAATAGGCTTTCCATTTTTTTGAGTTGCAAGCAATTAACATAATACAGAAAGCTTAGTATTCTTGCTGCACCACATTGTCTCCAAGTGGTCAATAGTATCCACATCTATTTTGAGCCAGTCTCTAAAGTAACATACTGAATTCTTTCTAAACGAAATGTCACTTACGACATCAGAAGACTGCTAACAAAGAAACTGTATAACAGTTTTCTTATGAAGCTCTCACAGCCTTTGTGAGTTACTGAATTCAGAGGAAGACGAATTCTAGAAGCAGGCACTGGAATTTGCAGTACTTAAAAGAATCCAATCAGTCATCTGAACAGTTGTTTAGATTTATATACACTCTATTTTCTCAGCCTTGCAAAGTTTGAGGTTCATTAGTGCTCCTGTTAGAAAGCTAGAGACATGATACTGACAATTGCTTTTTAAACCTCTTCCAAGACTTCATCAGCACACTTTGATAATATCCTGTGTAACATGTTGAATGTAGAGAAGATGAATGACAACAATGAACTACTTTATTTCCTGACTGCATTTTTTCCCTGCACTGTTATTTTTTCTTCTTTAGCACAGTGTATTTGGTATAACAAACGCTACTCTTAGAGCATCATCGAAATCACATAAAGCATTTTTTTTTTTCCAGGATAAAGTTTCAAACTCATTCCCCTGTTCAAAATATCTAGTATTTTATTATCTCATTATGATAATTTCTGAACAAGTGTGATCTAAAGTATTTCCGTTTTAGTTCAGAAGATAATACTAAGCATGCAAAATGTTCTAATATGCCATGCTCATTTAGCACAATCTTTGCAGTTAATTAAGCCTCAGTCTTAAGACTAACAATCTTTTTCGGCTAGCTCTCACTTGTGAGTTTTGTTTCTGTGATCCCTACCCTTCTGCCATTCAAATTACAGCAGGCAATATTTAGGTCTGTATAGCTTTTCTGGACAATTAAAGAGTTGTGAAGTTCTAAAAAAATGCTCAAGCATTATTAGCCGAGTTGTATTTAATTAAAGAAAAACAGCACATTTGAAAAAAAAAAAGAACAAATAATTAGAATGCAATGAATATCATATCTGAAAAGGCAAAACAATAATTCAGTGGAATTAATTTTCACTATCTGTAACCATTTACCTTGAAGACAGGATGCCTACATTTCAAATTAAGTTAGAATGTTATACACAACCATCTTCTAAGTTCTGTGTTGTGCACCCTCAAGCTCTATCATCATAAAGTCTTTTGGCCCCTCTTTTGAAAACAACAGTGCTAATGCAGTAAAGGTAGAGTTTAGCTCAGGAAGCAGAGGGCTGGGATTATGAACTGATGATACACTCCCTAATGTTTACAAATCCTCTGTGAGATCAGCAGCAGTAGCTCTGCAGCTTAAATACCTAACCTATTCTCATATAAAATTCCCATTTTCCTCAAGCCCACCTGCTTTCCCATCACCATCACCATTTTCTCACCAAAACTTCAATTATGTTACCAGTGATTACAAAAAGAAAAAAAAAATAATTCTTGACTTTAAGAAGAAACTTTATAAACACTATAAAAAATTATAAAAAACCCAACTGGCATCTCTTGTTATAATGGCATGTGAGCACAGTAACTCAGAAATGTTATTTTCTCAATTTCTTGAAACAGTGTTCTTCTCTTACCTGTTTTCTTACATTCTATAAGCATACTTTGTGTTTCTTACGATGAATTTCTAGTTTGCAGAACAAAAGCTATTGCCGATACAAGGCTCTTCCAACCATTGTGCCACTTCTGCCTCTTACTTAGATAAGCAAAATGAAGATAAATTGTCCCCATCTCTGAATGGCTTGAGATATAGGAAATTATCTTCTTTTTAATTGGAACTTAGCCTCTGATCATTTATTATTAATAAAATTCTGCAAACATTCTAGAAATTACAAGTGTGATCAATAAACTTTTACAGGTATTTTAGGAGAAGAGGTGAACTTTCCTTCAGGAGTGAAAAGATTTAGGAGATTAGTTGTAGCCTCTATTTGCAAAGGTAGCATAGGAGCCAGGTAGGACAAAGTGATCTAGCTTGGAGCACTGATAAAGGATGTTTTTCAACTGTATTTTTACTAAAAAGTTAGTGCATTAAAAGTTTATGGGCAAGTAAGATTGCTTAGCATATCAGGATACTACATATCCTTAACACATTCATAGAGGCTACTTGAAGGGCACTTTCAGTGCCTGGACCTGCGTACATAATAGAGCTTTTTATTGTTGACAGGATCTGGAGCCCTGTGAGTATTTTTACAGTACATTATTTTTTAGAACCAATAAATTACTCAGCTGAACTATCCAAGTATAAACATGATGACTTTTTGTCAGGCTTGACTATGGTACTATTACGATGAATTATGGATTTCAGTGGTTATCTGCTTTTGATGTGGTGCAATAAATCATGATCATTTATGATTGGTTCTAAACTTCATACAAGTTTTTCATATAGTCTGTCCTGTATTTGTAAGGTTCCTCAGAGTTATACTTTTAAAGATGTCAGACAATCTCCAGATAGCATTGGACTGGTTTAAAATTCTTTGAAAAGCATAGACAAGATAAATCAAAAGAAATTTAAACAGATTTTCAGACCTCCTTCTTACTATCTATACAATTATGAAAACCCCACAAATAAACAGAGAACTCAAAATTCTAAGGTTTTGTTGAAGGATAGGAGATTGAAGTATCTAAAAATAAAATAAAATAAAATAAAATAAAATAAAATACTAAAAAATTAAAATAAAAATGCGCCAGTTGCAATGAGTAAATTGGCAGCTATTGGCAGGTGATTCATTTAATAGCAGCCTCCAGGATTATAAATTAAAAAGAAAAAAACAAGGCCATATGTGAATGCAGCTATACTCCATATCACAAACATACCCCAGACGAAAAAAAGGAATCTTCTCTTAATCTCACCTTCTATACATCCAGTCTGTCATGTTTTCCTGTATCCTCTGTACTATGCAGAACTGGCATCACTGGACAAGGAGCTGAGCTAGCCCTCCAGCAGAACTAAGATTTTTACTTTTATTCTCTTTATCATGATTAATTACTCTCCTGTTCTATTATCTACCTCTGAATTTCTACTTTTTTATTCCTGACCTTTTATATTACTTCTGTTTGGCAGGATGTATCTTTATTTGCTTCCATTTTTTCTTCCTCATTTGTCTACCTTCTCCTGTATTACACTGTGGTTTATTATTTATTACAACAGGGACTAGGCCCTCCCTTCTCCGTAACACTGAGGTTAGATTTAAGGGATACATCTGATCACTGCATTTGATAAAAGAATACATTAAAAAAAAAATAAAATTGTAACAGTTACATATTCATAATAAAAAGTGTTAAGTAATATTTTTTTATGCACTAAAATAATTTCTTCATGCCCTCCCTAGACTGAATAAATCCTTGTATGTATTTGAAGTTACATAGGACCCACAGGACACAAAAGGAGTGTCTTCTTTCCCTTAGGGAAGCATTTGTGCAGGCACAAAAGAAAATAATTGTCTCCTTGTCTGTCATCTCAGAATTTGCAAGAAAACTCACCTTTTTTTCTAGCACCAGAAGTACCTGTCTCAGGTGTTTTGATGTCCTTCTTTTCAGAGAGGCTCAATGACTCAGTCACCATGACAGACTTGTTGCACGCATCTGTGGTCAACACAGCTAAATGCGTTGAATGCAGATCAGCAGTTTCCATTACAGTTTATTCCAGCTTTACTTCTACTATGCATTAGCATAAACTATCCATGGAAACGTACTACTTGCAAGTTCTGCAAAGTGGAACTTTTTGATGGAGGAAAGAGATGGGCCTTTTCTCAGTTTACTTTGTTCCTGCACTCAGTGAATAAGCCTCTTTCCCATTTCCTTAACATGTTTGCCCTAATAATTAGAGATCGGCTTTACATTCCAGAGAATGTGTAGGTTTTAGATATGCACAGATCCTACATCAAAGGCAGAGGAGGGAATAAAAACTCTTAACATTTCTAATATACATACAGGGTTGGGGGGGGCGTTTCTACTCTTTGGTTAGAAAATTGCATGTTGATATCCTTTTGAATTTTTAATCGCACTGTGATTAAAACAAGCATTTAATGTATTTTGTTTCATATTAAGAGAATCACAGATCCTCACTTTTCACTTCTCTTTAGCCCTCCTACCCGTAAGTCATTCAGCAACCCTTATTAAAGAAGGGTTTAGTTTATTAAAGAAGCTTGAGACATATTCTCTTTAAACAAGGCATTGCATTAAAGTTGACCCCAAGGATCCAATTAGGTCAGAAACAGAGGTTAAACTGCAAATGCCTATTCTCCTCAGTTACACATTAACCCTTGTTTGTTAATATTCCATTATCACAACAGGAATGCTCCTCTGTGTTGTCTCTAACTTCCCTTACCTTTGTAAGATAGTAACACTTCTTGATCACTGCCCCTCCTGAAACTAAGCACAGGAGGACTCTTACAAGCAAGGGGAAGAATAGCACCAGGACTGCTATGTACCATTCTCAGCTATCAGTTTCAGTGCCAGGAAAATAAGCTTTGCAGAGCTCACAGACATTTTTGCTGCAATGTAGCAACTTAAAAGACTATTTTCTACCTGAAGCCTATTTCCTGGCAGCGTCAAGCAAAGCAAAAGTACTAGCACAGTTAAGCACATTCTCCATTCGAACTCATTCCAGTGCTGAATACTTAGCAGAAAATCACTGAGTAAACAAAACATCCTGAAAGGAAAACTCATCCAAACTGACCCCAATCTCAGCAGAAAGCTAGTCAATATGACCACCACCTCCAACCTGCAATTGAAGCCTGACTGTGATGCTTGTTAAACTAAAACCATCTGGCTGCAGGGGATAATCTCTGCTGAGAGATAGCTAAAGCTGTGAGATTCTGCTTCCTAGTGAGCCTGGTGTTTGCTCCTTCCCAGCTGGAACATGAGCCTCCCGTGAGACCCAGCTGCTGCATGTCAGACAGGCTAAGAAGCAAACACTCAGTAGGAGTGGGTGAGTGCAATGTAGTTATTGGCAAGCAGTTCAATCTCTCACCTGTGTAGGCCTGAAATCCACTAGTGGTTCAACACCCCTAGGAATGTTATGCTCTTTTAAAGCCATAAATGCCTGAACAGTGGAGCAGTTTGATTGTGGTATAGAGTATTCTACAATGCTTTCTCATAAAGATTCTGCAAAACCTTACTTCACTAGCTTGAATGGAACCAAGCAGGACCATTCTTTAATTGATAGCGCTTCACAGTGTTTCCTTAATATGACTTAACTCTGTTTCCAGGATTTAACTCTGCATTGTCAGCCAGATATATCAAGTAGATGATTAGAAATGTATGTGATACTTATAAAGCATAACAAGGGCTTTTTTGTTTTCTTATGATGCCATCAGACTTACTGCAATTTGTTGTAGTGAACTGATGGGTATGCAAAGAATTAACTTCACAAAAATCTGAAGCTAGAAAGGTACTTGGACTTCAAATTTAGTTTAAAAATTCCTGTAAGCCAGTTTACAGTGCCCCTGGTTCTTCATCCATATACAATAAACACTGCAAAAATTTCCCCAAAGTAGCACTCAAACACGTGACTTGCTTTGGCTCATGACTTTATTAGATTAAATATTTAAAGCTGACAATAAGCTACTGTCAATAATTCCTTAGAAAGCTGAGATTTTATATTATGGTCTGTATTACTAGGACCTCTGATTCCCAGCCTGAGCCTTCCCGGTGTGCATTGCCAAATACACAGCATCTGTACCTCTAACAGACTCCAACAAACATTACCATCAAAAATTGCCAGCAGCTCACATAAGAGATTCAGTGTGGGTTAACAAAAGAGCTGAGAGATTTTTTTAGTATTTTGTTGGCACTTTCAAAATGTAATGCATCTAAATTGTGATATTCCCTTTGGAAGAAAACGTAGATTTTCGTCACAGTTTTGAGTGGCTATTGCACTACCTCAAATAAGAGTTTAGAACTAGAAGAGCTCATGGCCATGGGCATCCTCACTTCATGCAGTGCTAAAAGATGCCTACTCCTTCCTAAATAAATACAGATGATGAGATTTGTGTAATATGTAACTTTTGTATGTTGCTCTGAATTCTGCTCTTGTTTGCTAGCAGGTAGCCTAAACAATGTGAGTGTGCCAAGTCTACTTCATCTTTAGCTGCTGCATGCTTTACCAGCTTTTCTTTTTCTCTATTTGACTGGAAATTAAAAAAAAAAAAAAAAAAATCAACATCTTAATCCCATATGAGGGCACAGAATACAACATGATAATTACACAGTCATGGCACACATGGAAATGAAATAATCCACGACTAAATGAATTACTGGGTTAGCATATCTTAAGGCCAGTAGTGGCCCTCTATGGCACTACAGACTTACACTGGGAGCCTGGGCCAAGATTTTAGCTCCTTTATGTGCCTGCAAAACTAATGCATGTGGGAAAGGCTGTTTTTCATTCTCTTAAAAAGAATTACTCTCGGCTTTGGAAAAATGTCAAAACCTGAAAGCACACCTAAGCAGAGAAACATAAACATCAGCCAAAAGAGCAGCAGCCTTGTCTTCTAAGGATATATTGGATGTCAGTGTAAGTCTGTAACGTATGGCCAGCTCTTCAATGGGCCCTGCTGACTGCAGAGCTGTGTATACATGCCCAATTGGGCCTGGTGTGGAAGCTCTTTTTGTGTGTATTAAAAAGATTATGTCAAAGACACCCTGGAAACAATAAGGTGGAAAATATTCAATGTGATATAGATAACAAAATCTACTGTTTTGTGTTGCTTTTACATATATATATGTATATATAAAAGGCAAGAGTGATACTTTTTATACATATTACATAGGGATATGGATAAAAAGTTAATAACCAAACAAGCTCTAAACAATATTCCAAACACATAGATACAATAAATAAACTTCATTAAAAGCCTTATAAGGAGTTCAAAATAAATTTGAAAACTCAGTGCAGAATGCATTAATAGCCATGAGTTTCCTGGCAAAGTCTTTCCAACTCACTAGCCAACACCTGCCACTATTCAAACAGCTTCTTGATCATAAATTCAGCAGTGCTAATGTTAAGAATAGGTAAAACTATGCTCTTTTTAAACCATCAGTGCTGAGAGGTTCTTGCTTAGTTTGTACTCATCACCTCTACTAATGGCTTCCGTGGAAATTAGTTCAAGTAGGGTGAGTAAAGACCACACAGCAGTTCCAGAATAATTAACACCTCTCAGTACTGAATGGCAATGATGCATTATGAACAAAAGGACATGTTCCTTGTCCATGAGTACTTCAGGGACTCCTGAAATAGAATATGTTTTGTAAATGAGCAGAGAACAACAGGTGCAAGCAGAGGAAGCAATATGGAAGTAGTACTGCGTTAGAAAGTTAGGACAGGTTGCAGCATGCCAGCAGTACAGCAAGTGAAGTTACAGTGATTCTGCTTATCTTCTGTTACTAATACCACGTTCCCTCAGAACAGGATTCCACCTCCAAGCTATTCTTCATAAATAGAAAACATTTCAAGACTGTTAGTGTTACAGATGTTCCAGTGAGGACCCAAATCCTAGAAATACGGGAGACACTGAATTCTCAGGGGTCAAGTTATGTGCCTACCTAAGAATTTAGTACGTTCAACACTTTGCATCCAAGTTCATACAGGCAAAACCCAATAACGGCTTCCACATTTGTGGCCATTTTCCTTCAGGAAATGCATTTAAAAAAAATAGCTTACAGAATAATTAGGTAAATAAGATAGTACATTAACTGCTAGTCATTTACCAGATTTTTATTTTATCTTGTCTTTTACTCCCACACCAGGAATCCACTGTGTGCTACTAACCATACATTTTAGCTGACAGCTGTTATATTTAGTAAAAGTTGCTTATGATTCATTATTCATATTCTCAAACACCCTCAGAGATAAATTCCAGTGAAGTTCAAAGATTCATCTTCATGGCTGCTGAAATGACATTTGATTGTATAGGAGTGCATTGGACATGTCTAGATAAATCTGATGCTATGCAATTATAATGCTCTTATAAAACTTGTAAGATATTCTATTACTAGTAAGATGCATGTTATACAAGACTGTCATCAAACATAATTATCTTCAGAGGCAAAGGTAAAGGCCAAAGTATGACAGAGCAAACTGATTTGCTGCAAAATCTAACTAAAAACCTATTGCCCAAGATGTTCTAAAGCCCAAAGTCATAAGAAGCTGCTTTATCAATCAGTATTAGTTAGTGATGGGGAAGGAATCAACTCATATGAAACAAACCAAGCTGTTTATATACAGTGTTTACAGTGTGAAATGGTGTGGAAAAGTTCATGTAATTTGTTTGCTTCCTTTGTCTTTTTCAAGGATTTTATGTCTTTCTATGAAATGTTTGTCTCTAGCCAGTAACTTCTACACATAGGATCTGTAAGAGTATCATGTATATACGAAGTTGTGTCTCATGTTTCTGTCAATGGAAACCTGTACAAAAGTATAATTCTGTTCAAGTTCCTATGGTTTTTGTGCTTAAAGATTAGGAATTTAAAATCACTTTAAACATCTGCAGAAATATTTTAAAATTCATAGCCCTCAGGTTTATAATACATTCAATTATTTCTTCAATGCCCAGGATAATCTCTGTGTGTGCTCTTCAAACATGCATGTCTGACCTCACTTACACATATAAAGGCCTTATTTTCTGCCTCCATAAATATGGATAAGCATATGACTCAGTTCAATCTTTGAACAAATGTTCTTATTATTACTTCCTGCATCTGTGGATGAATCATGGCCCTCACTATTCCTTTGCATTGGACAATGAAGACTGGGAATAGCTTTTAGTGTGGTTAATGGCCTAAGAATATGGAAAGAAGAGAGAACTTCTGCAGAATTGTGGATTTGAAATTTGCTGAATCGTCACATTGAATATGGCAAGGAAACATGAGCAGTGATTACGATGGCAGCCTGGGGGCTGCAGCATAAGAAATCACAGGATGCATTTTATGCAGATCTGTTTCTGTACTTATGTAGCTTTAACAGTATCACAAGATACATATCAACAAAATAATAATGATAAATTATGTAATGTTACTTTTTAATGTTATTGACAAGATAAAACTGTAAGACTCAAGAAGATAAATTTTTCTTTAGCTACATATTTCAGTAACTTCATACTTGAAATACTTGGTATATTATAAATTATTTTGGAAATATTCTAATTTGAAAGTTTTATGGGCAAATTGGGCTTGGGGTGCATTTAAGTGGAGACTCAGTCTCCTTCTGAATTTTGATCTGCTATAGCAGAACTGGTTTTAGCACTTTATAAACCCAACCTTTACCAAGCAGTTACCCAGCTGGCAACTGCATGAGAAGTATTTGTATATATAATTGTACCTGCTTATCTATAATTGTGTTTCTGTTTCGAGCACAAGTCAGCAGAACAATGGAAAAAAAAACCAATCTAAATACTTCACGGAGAATTGTGTTGTTCTCCTATTGGAAATCTATTTGGTGTAATTTCTTTATTGCTATTCACTCCTTGCTTCCTCTTAGATATCTCCATGTCCTCTGCCTGTGGCACAGAAGTAGTATTTTAGTCTAGTTTAAAATGCATCTGTTGGCTGATAATCTCAGTTCCAAAACATATGACTTAAAGAAGCACTGTTGGGTGAATACTTGCATCAAGTCAAGACTGATTCTACACTGCTTCAGATCTCACCTTTCAGAGCAAAAAAGATACATAAAAAAAGCTATGGTTCATGTGGATTCACGAATGAACCATCTTTGAATTACTTTGGAAATCATTCTGTTTAAAATCAATTGAAAGTTTAGAGTACAGAGCAATACTGCTAAACCCAGCACTCCAAGATCAATATATCACCATTAATCAGCACTAGATCATATGCTCCAGAGGATGGAACATATCTCAAGTGGTGTAAAGTCTGCTAAGTAATGCTGAAATTGTAGGTGGATAATAGTAACTAGGTATTTGGGACTATCCCTCCCCTTTATATTGTTACAAGGGGAAAGGTGCAATAGAGTCAATCTATCTGCAGTAGTTACAGGGTCTCACAATACCTGTTACATCACTAGAAAGGTGGGGGTTTTTTCACCAGTCATCTCTAATGCTGCTAGCAACAATTCATTGCGTATCTCCAGATTAATTATGAACACACCTTAATTGCATGAGTCATAATCAAATCAATTGATAATCATAGACTAGTCATAATTACTTCTAAAAATGTTGCATTTCAATTCAAAAATCATTAAGTGAACTCAGATGGGCACTTTGTGTAAAGTACTTTTGTTTAATAATGAAAACAAATCCTTTGATTTTGAGCAAGACTGTCTCTTATGCCAAGAGTTTGTTTCAGAAATTATGGATTTGCTTGTACTGAACAGATTGTTATTCAAGAAGAACTTGTCAGTATAGTGCTAGATATTTAGAACCTTAAGTAGATATTTACAGAAAACACACTTGTGACTTTGCCACAAAGAAAGTTGTATTTGAGAGAGGAGGATGGAAAACAGAAAAAAATCTAATTCTGTTTGGTCACACTCTATGTTTAAACAGTATCCCTAACGTAAGGACAATCATTAAAGACATATAATTAAAAACATTTTTGATACTATATTATGTTACATTACATTACATCACATTATGTTACATGTTTACTGTGTAGAGTAGGATTTTATTTTTTTAAGCCTGAGCTGAAAGCATAATCTTCAAACTAAGGAAACCATCAATAGACACATAATGGTTTTGCTGGCATCGGTATATTCCTTGGTGGAAATGCCTGATCATGTAACGAGCTGTAGCAGTGACAAACCTATTACAAAGAGAGCTGCTAGCCAAACAAATAATTTAGGAAACAAAAAAGCTGAGCAAGTTGAAGTGTAAATGACACAGGTTTTAATAATTTCTGAATTATTATTAATATAAATTAATATAATAATATTTAATATATTAATATATAATATAATATCTAATAATTATTATTAATATAAATTAATAATTTCTGAAACTAGATAGGCAGAGGTACAGATTACATCTGCTTACAAATTAAGTTGCCTGAAAAACTTCTGGAAGTTCTCTAATGACTGACAGAACGTTGCATTCTTTTTGTTTAATTCAAGCAAGTAGAAGTAGTATTGACAGTTATTAGCTGTTTAGCTTGAATAAGTCTTAAATAGAATGAGTTACTTAGAATTATAATATTATGAGGTTTGGTATGCTGTTTGCTTAGCTTTACTTGCTTAACACAAGTAGCTAGATTTGTTGAGGCTGTAAGCTGTAAACTGGGGATTTTCACCTAGACACACTTTTGACTGGAATAGAGTTAATTTTCTTGTTAGTTTCCATAGTAGCTAGTACAGTGCTGCATTATGTCTTAGTGTGAGAAGAATGTTGCTGACACAGTGATGTTTTAGTTGTTGCTAAGTAGTGTTTATCCTAGGTCTGGGACTTTTAGTGTCCTGTGCTCTGGTGATGAGCAGGTGCAAGAAAAGCATGAACCAAAAGTTAAGGAGGCAGCAGCCTTCAGCAGAAGCTGCAACTCACATGATCAGTTAATGGCCGTCCTGTATGGAGATGGAGAAGGAATACAATGTGTTTGAAGACCCCAGACTAAAAATCACCACTGGGCTAAGAAAGGAAGTGAAGCACAGCTGCAGAAATCATAAGGGTATATATAATTATCCAGGGAATTCTTGTTTGGGGTCCCTCTCTGAAGGCACCCAGCTTAAGTGTACCTTTTGCTGTAACACTCAGTCATCGTGGTTTCCCAGAATCAGACATCTGAGACTCTGCTGCAGGAAACTTAGGGTCAATCCTGAAGGAGGAAGAACCTCATCAAGAGTGAGTGTGTGCGAGCAAGGAGTAGAAAGGGCTCATTGAAGCCTCGCCTGTGAAGGGATACTGGTCCCAGCGGTTTTGGGTGGTGTGTGTGTGCGAGTCCTTGAATGGTGAATGCTTGGGCAGCGGATCTCCCCTAATAGTAGCTATCTGAGAGTATTTATGAAGAATATTATTACTATTTGCTCTGGTAACAGACTGAAAGTACAAGGATCAATTCTGTACTGACGTACTCAAATGATGTCTAGTAACTACCCTTTCTTTCAATTGCAACATAATCATCTGCTTCTGTTGAGAATAGTATTTCTTTTAATCTTATCATGAAACTCAGTCTAAGCATGAGACTATAAATCTGGTTGCTCTGACTGTGTAGGTGAAGTTTAGGAAATAATGTCTTATGTAAGAGCACAGATGGAAAAGTTTAAGCTTAAGCAGAAGCCTTCAGATATAGTAGGTTCTGGGCAGGGAAAGGTCTCTTTCTGTTCCTGAGACGTTCTGCAGGTAAAAATGTCTTCTAGAAGTCAGGCTGAACAGACAAATAAATATCTCTTAAAGAATAGTAAGATTAAATACCCTTTTTCTATAAAAAGCTGTTAATTAATTTGAATCTCAATGAAAAAAATTCTGGACAGTTACCAGAAAATAGACAATCAACTGTAAAACTTAAAACATTAACTTGTCTCTAGGTTCTTTTCTTAAAATTATATTGGATTTACTTTGAACTTAAGTCACTAATAATAGAAGTAATAAGTAATGGTAACGGGGAATGTACTGAAGATTGAAAAATTCCAGTGAAATAATAGTGCAGTTAGTGATTTGTTATTTCTCTGTTCCGGATCCGGTAATCATCATATAGAATCATCATATAGAATCATATGGATTGGAAGGGACCTTAAGGATCATACGGTTTCCAACCCCCCCCGCCATGGGAAGGGACACCTTCCAATAGACCAGGTTGTTCAAAGCCCCATCCAGCCTGGCCTTGAACACTGCCAGCCTAATATACATTGTTTTCCAGTTCAGTGGTACCTTCAGTAATTAATCAGTTCTCCTAATTGCGCAGTATAAATATTATGAGCCTATAACCTAATGCCTACAAAGGCAGGGAACTCAAGTAAACCCCAGAGACTTTAATTGTACATGGGTGACGACATGGACAAACTGAAAACATGCATTTTACATACAAAAGGTCTTTTTTAAGGGGACATTCACACATTTTATCAAGAGATCAGAAGGCAGAAAAGCAGCATTTCCATAGTTATTCAGAAGCTGCTGTAATGTGCTAGCACATCGACTGCATTTGCTCCACTTATCCATGGGGACCACTAAACACAAAACTATTTTTTGTGGCTTTGGAAGTCCTTGAACTGAATGTGTCTGTTTTTCTGGAAACACTGTTGTCTAAATGAGACCTTTTGTTCACAGAGCCACAGAATGGTTGAAGTTGGGAGGGACCACTGGAGCTCATCTTGTCCAAACTCCTTGCTCAGCAGGGCCACTTAGAACCTGTTGCCTAGGTCCATGTCCACATGCTTTTTTAGTATCTATCTCCAAGAATGGAGACTCACAACCTCCCTGGGCAACTTGGTGCCAGTGCTCCAATATTCTCATAGTATAAAGTGTTTCCTGACGTTCAGGAAGACCCTCCTGTGGTTCAGTCTGTGCCCATTGCCTCTGGCCCCAACAGTGGGCAACACTGAAAAGAGCATGGCTCCATCTTTTATACACCTTCCCTTCAGGTATTTATACACTTTGGTGAGACTCCACTGACTAATTATTTAAATTGGAAAGGTTTAAATATCTTTGGCTTACTATAGCAGGGAAATAAGAAGGTTTTCTTCCATTTTATTTGGAAAATACTGGAAAAAAATATAGAAGCAATGGAAATATGGCAGGAATTAGGGATTGTCATATCCAGTTCCTGTTCCTGCTTGCAACCACGCAAAACAATTATTTCAGAAACTTACCTCTTTTTTAGCTTAAACATCCCAGGTTTCTTCCCCCTGGAAGATAATTATAGAGTGATCTTCAACTTATTACAGTTTTAACTACTGCTTCATAAGAAAGTAACTTCTTATAGATTTTTTCAGAGCAGCTTGACTTAAAGAGTTGTCTCATACCCAATGGATTATAAAAGATACTCTTGTTTACTCCTATCCTCTATTTTGCGAATCTAGTTACATTCTGTTAGACCCTTCATATAAGGTATATTTTCTATGCCTCTTATGATCCAGCATCTACTGCAATTTGAACTCATCTTTCTTGAATATAAGTGATCACAATTTATACTTGCTATTATATTTATTAGTAAAGACAGGCATGAAACTGGTATGTTTGGACAAGAAATTCTAAATTAGGCTTTTAATATAGATATAATAGTAAATGAATTATTCTGAAGAAAACTGGGGCACCAGCTTTACGGACAGTGGATTACATCATTAGGTGTCCTCTCTTCGGCTATTGACAGTGTATGGAAAAACTTACTAAGATCTAAGTAATTAGTGAAAGACAAGTTAGATGGCAGAATGGCATCAAAGAAAGATCATGGCTCTAATAAAATCACCTTTCATAGGTTTAATAGTGCATAAGTCTATCACATGATCATAAGCACAGTGAGGGCATAGGCACAGGATGGCACAAAATCTGTCAATAGCAATAATGAGCTCAGCACAGGTGCTGTTAAGTTGCATATTGTTAAAGTAAAAAAAGGATAGTTAAAACTATTTAACATTTTGACATTCAAGCTGTTAAAGATGATTAAATGTAATGTAGCAGTAGCTATAGGGCACATAAAGATCATAAAAAGATGAAAGAGCCATGGCGTGATAACCCAACAGTGCATCAGCAGCAATGGCAGAACAGTAATAGTCCACATATTCCTCATACAGCTCCCTTGCTGCTCAGAATCCTCTCTGTCATGGAGTAGATTAATGAAACTGAGAAGAACTTTACAAAGGTAGCACTTTGCTCCTAAAAACTGTTAACTATCTAATTTTTCTGTGACACTAATGCTACCTTTTTACACTGCAAATTCTTTCCTAGAATAATTCTTCATTTTCTGTGTACCTATAGACCTTGATTGTTATAAATTACTTGTCCAGCATACCTGGTAATTTTGTTTAATCCTAGCTACTTTTTCATCTGGCAACTGATACAGAAGAAACCCCACACAAAACCAAAGCAAAAAAACAAATCGTGCAAGGGAAGAAACACAGGGCTGAATTCTGACAGCTTTTTCCTTACCAACTAGGAAGTTGTAGCCTATTTTGTGAAGTGGATTGATTTTTCTGGACACCTATTTCTTCCTTAGAATTTGTATTTAAATGAAAATAGCGTGTTCCTGTTGGATTGCTTGAAAATAGTCCCCCCAACAGTTTTTCAAAAAATTTAATGTTAGAAAATATTTTGTTTACAAAAGTTTAGTGGATAGCATAGATGAATTTCATAGATTTCTCCAGAATTAATATCAGATCTTCTTGAAACATTATTAATATGCTATTGTGGTAAAGAAGAAATATTTCACAAATCTGTTGAAAGTCCTGTAATACTTCCTTAAAATCTGTATAGGTTCATGCACTCCTTTTGACAACAGTGGAATTACTAGTAGAAAGGCACTCAAGAATTCAAGTTTTGCAGTACTGGCCATAAATTCTTGTAATACTAAATCTCACTAAATACAAAAGGCATTTAAGGGATTGACCTTAAGAATAAAAATAGAGAACCCGAATTGTCTTCCATGAAGAACTGAAAGTCAGCATTCTGTTTTCACTTAATTCTCTCCTAGAGTCAGCACCTTTTCTACATTTTTTTTTCTATGGAGATCATACCTGTTGGAAGCTTCTTCAGTTCATGTGCTCTGTCCAACCTTCTCTACCCCAGTGTTTGAGTTTCTTATCAAAGCCCCATTTACAAACATATTTTCTTAGGGAAGCAAGTCTTGGTTTCTTGTTAGGACTCAGCTGTATTGTAAATCAGTGCCAAGTTCAGCAAGAGATACAGGAAGAATCGTGATACAGAAGCACACGACTGAAGCCCTGAAGGTACTGCAGTCTTCCACTAATTTGTGAGCCTTTGCCACATCTTCTTTCCTTCATAATATCATTCTTTTTTCAGCACCTAATGCTACTATCCTTGAAAATGCTTTATTTTGTCAAGAAAGTGTAAGCACTGCATTGCATGTGTGCTACTGGAGCAAGAGAGACTGATTTGTAGTTTCTGAGTTATCACTTTATCCAGTTTAGCATGACAAACATAAATTACTGAATGGCACAGAGGTCCACTGCGTAAGGATAAACAGATATATAAAATTTAAGAGTATTCCTTTGGATAAAAATTCCAACTTTTTTATTTAACCAATCTTACGGGGAATAGTCATTATAGGAAAACCCATCATTTTTTGTTTCAGAAATTTATCATGGAGTACCACTTCTTTACTGTAGCTAAATGAATAGGAGACAATTCTGAGAAATGGAAATGTATAAAACCATTACAGAAAGATGGCCAAAGCACCTGGTCAGATAGGCTCTCTGACTGAGCTGTGTCAGTCAACAGTGAGATAAAGGGCAAGTTACCTGAAAATCACAGAATTTATTCTAAAGCCAGTGTGTATAAATAGAAAACGCATTTTAGATTCCAGCCCTAGCTGTGTACATAACTACACAACTGTAAACATAAAATTGTACTTTAAAACTTAGAGTGTTTTTTGATGTTTGGTTTTAATGAGAAATTAAATTTTCCACAAATGTTTAAATGTGTGTTGTACATGTTTGATTAGGTGAGTTTTACAGCTCGTGGGTGAAATTTCTGGATAGGAAAGAATGGCACAACATCATCATGCTTTAGTACCTGAAATGCAGGAAATCTAAGTTTAGCTTTTTGTTCCAAATCTTGTAAACTGGGGACTCTTTCACATCTGAGAAGAGGTCTTATCCCATAGGCTACTATAGAATGGATTATGTCTTTTGGGGAATAAAGTGTACAAATATTTTTGAAAACTCTTGGGTTTCACTTTGCATTAGAATTAAAAAAAAAAAATAAAATCTGAAGGGAAGTTTCCCACCAAAATAGCCTGTTCTTTTTTTAATAAAAATATCCTCCCATCCCCCCCACCCCCATCCCCCAGTATTATTTCAAATTCAGAAGAAATGAGTTTTGAAACACAAGTGAGGGCAAGATGCACATGCACAATCCTAAGAGAATATTAATCATTATTCATGCAAGTGAAGTTGTCATAATTACTTCCAGTTTTGATTACTGCTCTAGAAATCCCTCTTTTGATACAGAAAAAGGTGGGAGAGTCATTAGTTTTCAGTCCATTCCTAATAATGTAGGAGTTCTTTGTGATTGGCATAAATCCTTTCAATGTGCCATGATTAAAATAATACAGAAGCATGGTATTTAAGGTTGAGATTAGTTTTATGCTCAAGAAGGTATAAAGGACTTTCACAAGTATGTTACAAATGAAGTATATCCTTCCAAACAATACTACTTTTATACTAAGTACACAATATTTTTTTTCCTGAGAAGTTACAAAATAAACCAATCGATTAGTCTTAGTTAACATAATTTAAATATATTTAGTACTATTTTGAATCATTTGTTGGTCCCTAGTGATCTGTAAAATAGAATAACCCAATCTTTCAAAATGAATGCTTACTGAAAGTCTGTGCTATGGCAACATCTCTCTCTCAATCTCTTCCCCTGCTCTCCCCATCTCCCTGCATTTATACTACAATTACTACTAATCCAGGCTTTTTTTCTGAATTAATGAAAGGCTTTTTAAAGAATAGAGAGCAAATGAAAAAGAAAAAAAAAAACCAAACAATTTTGCATCATTTTTCCAGTACCAATCAATAAAATCAGGTTAGGATTTCACAGAGATCTTTTCTTCCTTTCAGAGATAAATATTTACAATCAGCTGGAGACAAAGGACTGCTTTTCAGCTAAGACTGAAACCTGAACTTCTGGAGTTATCAGTGTTTTACATCAGTTCATTCTTGCCTTCTATTCTGTATTTCACGTAATAAATTTCATCGTGAAGCAAACCGCAAAATGAACTTCTAGTTCAGTAAAAATAATATCTGAGCTTGCCAAGGTAAAAGCTGTCAGCTGCAAAACACTGGGGCTGGCCAGAATTAAACAATAACTATAATTTTAATATTTTTCTCATGTTTTTTCATGTTGCACCCTTTTTACATATTATCCTGCGCTAATGATTGCATAGTTAAAAGTCAACTTTTTAATAATAAGTACCAGATAGGCCATAATGCCTCTCTCTTTTACTTACAGTTCCAAAGTTACCACTTTAGTTCCACTTTACTTTTCAGATTTACATTCTTATTAACTTTTAACACGAAAATGTGTAGTTTATGGTCTTTTCTACAGTTGAAGCAATAGGTTGACAGATAAAACAGAAGCCTATTTGGACTGTGAAACTTTTACTATGGCTGTTGTGCTAAATTTGATCTGTTGCATTTAAATGTTAGAAGACTTAGCAATGCTTAAGTACCTCAGCCTTGAGGTACTGTCCTGCATTTCAAATACATATGCCGAATGGTATGAATCTGGATTATGTTTAGAAAGCCAGCCTCTAAGGCTGGACCTCCTTCTACACTTTATATTTGAGAACAACTGTGCATATTATATGAAAAATTCAGAACAAACTGTTACTATTTCATCAGCTGCCACAATAGTAAGGTTTTACAGCTGTTTTACACAGGAGGACATGCTGCTGTTGTGTGCAAACTGCTAAATACAAAGAGTCCTCCATTTGTTTTATTTAGAGTGAAACACCATTTTTGGTGTCAAAGTAGCTCTGTGTGTGTGTGTTTATTTGAGGTGTGGGCTAGGCATTACCATGCAAGTGGAAAACTACATTGTTATTACACATTCTGGAGAGGGAATTAAAATGCCATTAAATGTAAAGAGTTTGAAGAATATGTGTTGCAGCTTCATTTGACAAGGGAGATTTGTCAGGATGTCAATTATGCTGATTAACTAAACGACCACACAGTACCACTTTTTAACTTTCCTTTTGTAGAAATTACTTCAAGTAGCATTTCAAACCAATGCACACTGTTAAAGAGTTTCCACTGAACCAAATTAAAAAAAAACAAACCAACAAACAAACCAACAGGTAGAATTCAGGATTCTTTTGATGTGACTTTTCTTCAGAATTAAGAACTGTTTCAGTTTGCACTTACTTACTTACACTGCAAAAGGTGCACTCAGGATGGCACACTGCACAATTTAAATACGAGATACAAGAAGATGGAGAAAGGTGGTGTTTTCAAAATGGAAAACAGATAACACAGAGCTTATTCATATTGGGTAATTATGCTTCTTATTACCTCTTCCTTTTGGTGCCAAATTGGTTTGTTACTCCACAGAGAATATAGGTAGGCACTGTATTTTAAGGATTGTACTTTGTTATCAGGCTTAATGTCAAGATACATAGAGTCTGAGAAATGGATGTTATAATTCAACTGCTCAATAAATGAAACATTTTATCCTCATTAAATCTCAACACATTTATGAAAAAAATAGTCCTTTATGCCATCACTATGGCTGCTGTCAATTACAGCAGTGTTAAACACTGTAGGAAAATTACAATTGCAACAAGCCAGCAGCTACCGAGAAGCTGTCTTCTAACACCCAGCTAACACACATGCTCATGCCTGCACTATTTAGTCATCTCACAGACCCAGCCAAGTAGGCATGTAAAGAATTTCTAATACCCATTTTTAGAGACATAGCAGTGACAGACAATATAGGTAATTTCAGAATCCAAGTCTGAAGTCATCTTGCTAGTGTTTTAAAATTTGGTAACCTCAAAGCTGGTGGATGTTTCTGAACTTAGGTCAGCATTTCTCTTCCTTCTGGCCTTGCTTTTGTGCTGATAAATAAGTATATTGCCTGTAGGCTGGGAAATCTGCACTCATACAGATTTTATAAATCTGTATAGTGGGTCATCACACTGTTACAGCTATAATGTGCACCCACTCTTCAGTAACCCATGCACCCCTTCAGGAATCACAGCAGTAATGATAACAAGAAACAGAAAGGATTCACTTTTCTAAAGTCCCCATGTCTAGTGTCATTAAATAGCTTAAAAACATGAAGAGGTTCTTAAAAGTTCAGTTCTTAAAAGCAGCCTATAAGAAATATGAGGAGAGACTTTTTTGCAGGGCATGTTGTGAAAGGGTGATGGGTAATGGCTTTAAACCAAAAGAGGGGAGATTGAAGCTGTATGTGAGGAAGAAATTTTTTACAGTGAGGGTGATAAAATACTGGCACAGGTTGCCCAGAAAGGTGGTGGATGCACCATCCCTGGAGACCTTCAAGGCCAGGCTGGATGTGGTTCTGGGCAGCCTAATCTAGTTGAAGATGTCCCTGCTCATTGCAGGGGCACTGGACTAGCTGAGCTTTGAAGGTTCCTTCCATCCCAAACTATTCTGTGATTCTGTGTCTGTGAAAAACAAGCTCTAGGTCAGCATCATCCAACTAGAGTACAGGCATCTAACTAGTGTTCATTCTGAATGGATTTTGTTGCCTGAGGTATTTTACAAGCATCTGGGAAAATTTTAGTTTCTTACAGTTGTGAGTTATTCAATCTATGCTAGTTTATGAAAAGTCACTCTTCAGAGGCACATCTGGTCTGTGGATTACAGAAATGACAATTAGCACAATTCTAATCAGCTTCAGTTTATCCCACCTCAAACTTCTACAAAGTTTTAAGAATATATTCTCAACCAGCACACTAAAGAAGAAGATCATCATGTAATTACTTAAATGGTTACAGCTTTAAGGGGTCTCTAAGTCTCAATGCCCCTTCATGTCAGAGGCAACAGAATGACTTCTAGTAAATATTTTACTAGCATAATACATGCAGTTTTATATTTTGCAATGAACAAAGCACACCCTTAATTTCTCAAAAGGAATCATAATTCTCTTGTTTACATTTCTGTCACTCAAAGAAAAAAAGTTTTGCCTTCCTGCTCTATTTTGTGTTAAGATCAAATTATAATAACAAATACAATTCCCCACTGGGTTTTTTTCCCCCTCACTTTTTCCTCAATTCTTTCTTGCTTAAAATGCCTGTCAGTACTTTTAACAGTTCCTTGTATCTCCAACAAGACTGGCCTTAGGCTGTCACTTGACAGAGACACCCAGGATACCTCCATCACTTCATAGGTAGCAGCTGTCACCTTCCCAATGCTCCTTTTGTTAGGAAAAGTGTGTTGCTGCTTGGTCTTCTTCTAGTTGTCGTAAATTCGTATAACCAGGATGCTTCCACACAGTAGTATCACATGGTGAAACTCTTTAACAGCTTAGAAAAAACACCAAGAGTTGGTTTTACAAGTATGCCAACTTTGTTACGTAGGTTTCTGGTACTTTTTATTAAAATGTTGACTTTTAACTACGCAATCATTAGCACAGGATAATATGTAAGAAGGGTGCAAAATGCAGTGTTTAAAAGGAAATAGAAAATGTCACTTAATCCAATACTACCCTACTTTCCTCACAGCCACCCTTACGTGTATATCTGCATTCTTGGAATGACTCAGTATGTCATCAAACTTAAAAAAGAAAAGAAAAAAAGCAAGGACTTTGTGAAGATAATTTAGTCTAGACACCTAATCCAGCATCAAGAACTGTAAAAAACCACATCCTAAAGAATGGAGATTTCTCTATTTGAGGCAATGATCAATGGTGTCTCCCTCAATAAAGTAAAAATTTATGGAAAATATAAATGCCTTTAGTAAAACAGTTCTCTAGACCAAAACAAGGAGGTAATTTGAAAAAAAAATAGTCTTACTTACATTTTTTCCATTAATTGTGGGACAACCTAAACTGGCAATGTTTGGAGATTGGATGTTGCCCTTAAAACAGTAGTGCATAAGAAATCTCCATTTCCTCATTTTCCCACAGATGCACTGAATTATGGGAATATTTAACAGTATTTAACAGTATAATCCTTCATTTTGCCCATGCTACCCTAAAATATAAAAGTCCTTACTATTTCACTTAATCTTTAAGTTCCACATTCTAATCACTAATCTTCCCAAATCTTATTTTAATTGAAAACTAAAGCTGAAGCCCAGTGCTCTGAGTACTTCTGAGAGGAGACTGGCTACAAAGGGTCCTGCCTCCACTCCAGCTCTTCTATATTCAAGCTCAAGATACAGTCACTATTACCACTGTTTCTTTCTTTAGTAACTCCTGAGATATTATTCAAGAGTCAATAAAAACCACAACAAGAAATCCATATTTGTCCATCTGTGCATTTGGTAAGCATAACAACAAACTTATTGATTTGATACCATGGGGCAGGAATAAAAACAAAGACTTGCCGGTGAAGTCTTTGTACATAATAGATCATACTAATTATCTTGTAGGGCCAAATTTAAATTCTAAGTATTAACTCTTGGTCATCCCAGGTGGGAAAGATAAAGTCTTTTTATAAATAAAGAAGCAAGAATAAGTAGGTTCCACAGAGGAAAAGCACTGGATTTGTAACACTTACTATGTGCTTATAGCTTTGCATACTCAAGGGGCTGTTCACCCCCATGTAACTGAAATAAATGGTCTGTGACATTTTTCTATAGGTAATGGTTTTCCATAGACACACTGTATTTCTGTGGATGTCATTACGGTATGATGCCATCAATACTGTGAGTTGCTGCAAAATCATCCCCTCAGTTGTAATGAAAGCCTTAGAGAACTCCCTTATTGTACAGCTTCAGGATGTTTCCTCAGCCCCTACCGCCCCAGACAATGCTGTATGCTACATAAAGGCTAAAAAATTTAATTCCTCTTCTTCCAAAAAGCATATGACACTATTACCTGAGCTACCATGTAATCTCAATTCTATCATGTTACTGGGACTTTAAACACACAAAGAAGCAGACATGATAGCAGGCACAGTCTCTGGACCAGATCTTTGACCTTCAGCTATATGGGAGTTATTAAACTCACAGCAGTTTAAAGCAGCTCAAGGTTTGGCCCATTGCCATTTTCAGAGTCAGGAGACAAAAAGTTATGCCTTGTGGCTTCCATCTTTCTTCTGATCCTGTGTTTGCCAAAGATTTGGATCATCTCAGTTTACTATCTTGTTTCTGTTAGCTTCTTCCTTTAAGCCTTTAACTGGCTTTGGTCTTGAAACTTTGCAAAGCTTTTTAAAACCTGTTGTATAAGCCCCCTTTTTTTAGTTACCTGGAAAACAGAAAAAGAGGCTTAATTTGGTAGGCTTGTGAAGTGGCTTGAGTGACTGAATGTGGCTTTCTTTGTGACAATACCGGTAGAATGGAAAGAAGAAAGAGGAGAACAAGGAGGGCAGTGAAAAGAAACATTCCTGAATAAAGCAATCAAGACAAAAGAAGACAACAAAGACAAAGCTATAGTTGTAAGGATGAGGAATTTTATACGGTACAGAAAAAGCAGACATATCTTTATGGACTTGCAATATTACGCATCTATATACTCCTCATTTACAAAACTAGTTCTTTCAGTTGGCCCTGCTGACCTGCCCTATGGCCTTCATTTTTCATGCCATCTATATAATATCTTTAATTAGGTACACTGAGGCCAAGAGCTTAGGCTTTTAAAAGATTAGACATTTATGCAGATAATGACAAGAACTGTAGTTGCATTAAATAAGATTAAACACTCCTTCTGAAGAGACACAAGCTTCATATTTTATGGAACAAGAGAAGTTCAACTGACAGAAGGCAGAAAACTTCCCAAGGGGCAAATTATTTCACAATTGTTCACTAAGGGGATTCTTTTGCCTTCTTTAAATACGATGCTAGACTGCCTCACAGATAAAATACCAGACACCATGAAACTAAGTGTTTGATCCTACATTTCACATACGAACGAGGACTATTTTAACTAACTTATTTCTGTACTTGATATCTCAGAACTTTATGGCTTTTCCTTTTTCTGTACTACAGCCAATTAAGGCAGTAAGATCCTTTGCCTGAAGTCTATTACTATTTCATTGCCTAACCGTGCTACACTGGTAGTAATAATTAAAAAGTATAATCATGATATTAAAGCCCATAGATGGTAATTCTACCCATAAACACAGGTGTATAATTTGAGTTTTTAAATATATTTACCATAATAAAAGGTATTAGTAGTAATTGTAGTGCATTTAAAGTGGGATTAATGTACACATTCATTCTGTTAGTCATGCTATTTTTTTAAAAAAAATGGAAAAGGTCACCTCATTTTTCTCCTTCCACCTCTACCTAAAAACTTTCTTTTGCCAGCATGTCATCAGCTGTTAGGTAGTTGCTTACTGCACTGTTCAGACTTTATCATTACACAGTGCTTACTCTTGTGGCTTTCTCACCTGGTATGTCTGAACTGGACTGATATTACAAAGCATAGGAGAAAAGATCAGTTTATGGATCAGTAATCTGTACTGATCAGGGTCTCAGTACAGATTTTTTCTTCCAAATTTCAGGTACATTGCCATGAAAATAATAATGAAGCAACAATGAGGCAATGTGTTACTGGGATCTACCTTCGAACTAAGAAGACAAATTGCATAGAATCAATCTACAATCAAGACACAGGGAAATACATGTATCTCAGCAAGTAAGCAAGCATTGGTTACCTGGACTGTCCAATTTCTCTTTATTTTGAAAAGTTCTGAACTCAGGTAAGAAAAATTTATTGATGGAAATGGATGCTGCATTCCAGGAAGACAGATGTGGGAGGCCGCATCATTCTTAAAAGACCAGCTTTCCAAAATTTATGTGGAAATATGCTCACCAGTAATCACTTAAATTGGGTTCATCATACTTTTTCTTGTACCAAATTTAATTCAGCAGCAGCGCTAACATCCAGATCGGTCCAGGGATGGAACGAGTCTCTATAGAAGGGTCTCCTCAAGGGGTGCAGCTGAGTTTAACTACTAAAAATGGTAGGCTAGCCTTATCTTGCACAGGCCTAAGGAGAGAAAGGGAGCATAATGCAGTGCCAACCAGTTACATATCTGCATATCTGAGCTTTCACAAATTTGAGCCTTGAAAAATATGAGATAAAAGTTAAGGTCTACATGACCAGTTTTTTTCAGTTTAATTAAAGTAAAATATAAATATGTTAACTTCATTATAGATATTAATTGTTCCAGTTTCAAACTACGTCATTCTTGTGGTAAAAATTGCTGCATTTAGGTTTTACAGTCTCAAGAACAAGGACAGCAGACCAAGTACCATATGCAATTTATTTGGTCTGAAGAAATACACCTTTTACACAAAACCACGATTTCATTGTTACTCATTAAAATCTTATCAATCTAACGTTCATAGTCCAAATTATCCAATTATTACAGCTCATGGCCAATACTAATACAGCTAAAATAGATATACACAAAACTTCTAGTATTTCTTCCCCCTTTTTCTGGTGTTAATTCTCACCCTTCCTATGCTGCCTGGGTACTGAAATGGAGGGGAAAAGAGGACATGTGTCATGGATGGAGCCCTGCAATTCACTCATAAGTGCACACTGCAGTAGCATGGTAAGTCATCAGTATCTCAAGTCAATGCCCTGTTATTTCTTCACTAGCCTTCAAGTTGTGGTTTCCCAATAACATATCTAGTGTTTAAATAGCACATCACATCCACGTATGCATCCTTATTCTAGGTCGTTTAAATTTCAATATCCAAACCACATAATCTTTCAGAGTTATTAAGGCAACCTCTTGTCACCAATATCAGCTACATGATTGGTAAGTTATCAATATTACTCCACAAAAGGACGTACATTATCAATATTATTCTGCAGAAGGACGTACATCATCAATATTATTCTGCAGAAGGATGTACATTATCAATATTATTCTGCAGAAGGACATACTGGTTTTGCTATAGAGAGGTCTAAAATAAGTGGAATATGAAGACAGTGACCTGGGTATGTTATGTTGTTGTTCTCACAAAAAATCTACTGTTGGGACGCTGACAGTATTTCTGCATCAGTGGGGAGGTTTGGCTAGCAGAGCTCAGGCCCAACACAGAGAAAGTAGTCAGTAGCCTTGAAAGAAAGAGAAGCTTCAGTGGAGGCTCTCCATGAACAGCTCTGCTAACAGGTGCTTTTACCTTGGGCTTTTGTGCTTGTTCCTTGCTTGAATGACACTGGAAGTGCACTGCAACCATGCATGTGCCTGGCCATGTACCCTGTGATCCAAAACCTGACCTATCCCTTAGACTTGACTCCCCTGATTGAGCTCAGACCTGCCTTATCACCGTGAACTTCCCCCAAAATCTCATCTTTTGGCTCAGCTTGATTACTGTCCCTTGGACCTGCTCTTCATATCTTGCAGCCACCTTTGCTGGCAAGGCCACTGCCTCTGCCTGCCTTGTTATGCTAAACTCCCAGCACCCTTTCCCTTTGCAGCAGCCTAAGCTTGATGCACCCTGGCAGCTAGGTACTAAACCCCCAATGAGATTTTATAGCCTGAGGCACCTGGGACACATACTTAATGAAGAAGTTGTGAATCCCTCTCCCAGCCTGAGCTAATGCTTAACCTAAAATCTGCAAACCTTAACTGAAGAAGAAATAAAATTCAGATTCCCTTGCTATGCAACTAACTTTCCACAGGCTAGCAAGCAAGTTCACCCTTTTCCCCCTTCTCTTCTGTACCCGAGTAAATCTTTAATTATTCTCTGTAAAGCAAAATGGTTTCAGTGAACAAGGTTAAGAGAGTCCTATAACCTTGTTACCATAGGAGTTAGAATTGGCATACAAGATAGGATTGGTAAATTCAAATCCCTTCAGGCAGGCATAAGAAACTGCAAGTGAATTATCTAACTACCTTTAGTGAAAATGGGAAAGCATTTATTCTGTCTCTTAGGATTAGTCTATTAGATGTTCTTTAAAAATACCTGTTAGATTTGTGTTTGTAGGCAGGAGGCCCAAAGCTCTACTTCTACCTTCACAAATTCCTAGTAAGATGTATTTTAATAAAGCCTGACAATATTTCAGGCTTATGCAGTCATAGGCATGCATAGGATGAGAATTTCACTGGTTAGGCAATTTTATCAGTAAAAAATTAGACGATAATGGACTTACGGTATCTCCAGGGTTAGACAGTAACTGAAGAGGAGTTGTGGATATTTCATAGCTGGGTTTACACATTTCTAGGAGAAGACAGAAATGAATTAACACACTTCTATTTCTGATACACTTCACAAAATTGCACAGGATGCCTGCTGAGATTTAAGAGATCTACATAAAGTAACTCTTTACCTTTAACTACTTCAGGGTCTCACAAATTTTCTTGCCAATACTAACTGTTGAAAAAATATCAAGTGATGTTCCCCAAGTCACAAGTTTAAATTAATTAAGTGTATACCATAAAATTAACTATTATAATGAGAATACCTTTATTTTTTTTATCCTGTCTTCAAAATTTCATGTGCATTTGTGTTACTCTAGAGAGATACCAAGATAAAAACTTACTTCTGAAAACAGTAACTTAACTTTTTGAAAAGTGGCAAAACTGCAAATGCAAGACTTCTGATTAAAAAACCCAAAGAGTTGGAGATGAAAAATTGTATTCATAAAAATTAATCACATTTCTAAAATGCAGGATGTAAAAGTATTTAATTTATTTTTGGTGACTAAGATGAAAGGCAATACTGTTGACAGAAATTGCAAGGTGATATTTTAGAAAGAATTTTATTACTGAAGTTGAGGTTTGGTCAGTTAAGCATACCTAGTACTAGTACAACTGCTAGTTACATTATGCAGCAAAGTTTCTTATCCAGTTATGCTGCACTGTACAACCCCACTTGCTCCTAGCAGAAGATTTCTGGTCCTGCAGGGCATATGCTTCGAAGAGTACAAACCAGATGTTTCTGTTCACAGTGGCAAAGAGATGTTTTAAACAACTTTTGTTTTCTTTACAAGAATAAAATAAATAGAAGGATCTCTCTCTTTCTATGCTCTTTCCAGTCCATGGATACTCAACAATCATTGGATAGGTTCAGATGAGTTTTGTCTTTGCACAGAAGCATATTATTCCTGCTCTTTTTCCTTTCCTTTTCACGTATGTACGCAGCCAGCCACATGTATGGGTTTTCTGTAACTCATAGTGCTGGGTTTCTATAGGAAGGGGAATGGTGCTGAGGAGGAAGGTGTTTAAGTGCTTTGAGTTTTACTGAACATTGGCTTGCTTCAGTGCAAAAGGCTAGGCTTGAGGTTGAAAGAAATTACATACAATCAATCTCAAATTAAGGCCATAAGGTACTAGGCAGTGAGCCGGAAGAAAGATTGGCTGGCCGAATGAAAGAGTGAATTAAATCTGCTTCTCAGTAAAAGTGAATTGCTACTTTGTATTGAATACTTAAGTAATAGAGAAGTGTGAAAGAAGACGAGAAAAAGGTGAGCCCAGAGTTCAAAGATCATCCAGAGCTAGTGTCTCTCTTTCTCTCAGCTGATAGAAATATGTTGTCTCTGGTAAGTAGAGACTTCAGTCTCCTACCAGTCACGAATACAGACAAAATTGGGAAACAGAAGTTGATTTTTCTCACAGGAGAAAGATCAAAGCTCTGTCAGAGACAGGTTTCCTATTTTCCAAAGAACTGACTTCCCCAGAAGATTAACTAAAGGGAGACTAGAAATTGAAAAGAACAGATCAGATTCCCAGGCAAATACTTTTTATCTTTTCTTAGGATATGAAATATCCTAGGATTTCCCTGTGAAAAAAAGAAAAGAAGAAAAGAACTGCTCATTGTTCACACTTCTCCCAGCAAAATCTTTTCATGCTCAGCAGAATATTTCTCTGATTACACTTCTGCCTTTCACAGTCATCACAACACAGTAAATAGAGAACATCAGGCTTCTATTTGCGACTTCACACGCACAGATACAGAGATACATCTTTTGCGGCAGGGTCCAGTTTGTCCTTCACATACATCTCTAAAGCCAAACCAACTCAAATTTCAGGGGAGTCTGATGTCTGTAAGTGTCAGGAATTCTGGTTTAGATTTTATACAAATTCAAAGCTTTTAGCAAGGCTTTGCATGTTAGTCTATCAAGGGACCTGCTTTACAGGTTTCAAGAATGATTTGCATCTATCAAGTCAATACAATTTTCATCAGCTGCAGAAATTGCCTTGGAGATCCCCTATCCAACTAGCAATCAGCTTTGCATATTCAGTTTGTCCAAAATGGTAAAATAATCTGTATCAGCCAACAGTTCTAGCTACTACTTAACTACTAGCTTAGTTAAGTAGCAACTTTAACTACTAGCTAACTAATTCTAGCTAACCAACCATTTGCATTCCCATCTTTCTGAAGCTAGATACTGCCATGATCAGCAATGCTCTATTGACTGGCTACAAGCGATGCTCCATTTTATTTACAGAAGGTCACTGAAGAAAACTGAGCTGCATGAAGTAAATAGGAAGTGTTTATAGACAGACATGGATTCTAGGATGACTTTATAATTGAGATAAGGACATAACTGAGGAGGGACGAAAAGATCAACCCACAGCTGAAAATCTCTTTTCAAGTGAGATTTGATGATCTGAGATCATCAACTGTTCATCAAATAGATCACTGCTGTTCAAAGGAGATTAGGAAAATCAATCTCAAACTTAAAATCAGGAGTTTTGCTGATAGAATTCTGGATTTCTTTTTTTATTTGAGCCATCTGTCTGCCTCAGAACCGTTGTGCACTGGCAAGTTATCAGGGTGGTTCTGTGAGTCATCCTACTCTTTCAGGAAATCTTTCCAGGCTGAACATTGGGGATCAAATTATTTGTCACTGAACATATATGTCATTGCATCCAGAAAACAGTTGTGATTGATTGATAAAAATAGAAACGCTGCAGATTCAAGTCACAGTAGCTATGGAGCGCAAAGATTACAGCTTTCGGTTGAACCCATGTTTGTTTATATTCCACATATGCTGTGTGATAGGGTTTTATGTTCACACACCGGCTATTCTAAACCATCACAAGGGTCATGGGACCTGGGCCCCACATCTAGAACACAGTACGATGACATAGCCTATGTGTGTCTATAATTTGTGGGTTTTTTCCCCAGGATAACTGTTTCAGTCATTGCAAAAGGCAGACATCTTTTTCTATCTTGCTGATAGTTTCCTATTTGTTTTAATATCTAGGTCACTCAGAACCTCCTCTATGGGGTTTGCATGGTGAGATTTTGGTAGTGGAGGGGGCTACAGGTGTGGTTTCTGTGAGAAGCTGCCAGAAGTTTCACCTGTGTCCGATAGATCCAGTGC
>JANHGB010014702.1:0-12119 GCA_026283785.1 Coracopsis vasa | reverse complement strand
GCTCTAGGGCCTCCGAACTACACGCTATGTGTTACTTGCATAGAGGCATGCCCTGAGAACACTTCCAAAGGGCAGGTACTGCACAGTTCTCATCCACATGTGGAATCTGTGCAATGTAAGTAGGGCACTGGGAATTCACACCCCAGCTCTCTGTGCTGCAACTTGTTCACAGAGACAAGCCCCACATGGCTTCTTCCAAGGCTTCTGGTCACGGGGGAGCAGCAGGGATAACTACAGTGTTGCCAAATCTAAACATCCAAAATCATGACTCATAGTTTCCAAAAATTATCTAACTGGTATTTAAAAAAAAGGGGGAAAAAAAAAAAGAAAATAAATCTAATGAATTCCGTTTTTCATCTTTCAGATGACACCCAAAAGTTTCTCCACAGTTCTCAGTGCTAGAAACTCCAGGAAAAACAAACACATGACAGCAGAAGTAGAGATGTTCATGCATTCTAATGATTTCAGAAGCTGGAGCTTTAACGAAGGAAAACAAACAACAAAACAACAAAAGGCTTATAAGGATTACAATTTGGCTAGCAGCAGAAGCAAAACCTCATGATTTATGTGACAAACCTCAATTGAAAAACTCAGCTCAAAAACTTGGGAAGAAAAAAAAAGGTGAAACATTCCAGCATCGTTTTGGCTGCCAAAATAACAGAAACTATCCTGAAAAATCTCAACACAAGGAAAAAAAAAATTTAATGAGATTTGTTCCACTTTCATGGACTCAAAGGCAAACAGATGTTGACAAAAGGATGTTGCAAATAGTTCTTGCTGTTGTTCAGCCGAGCCCAACTTGCAGCGATGCGAACGCATCTCTTGTTCATTATGTCATCCTCCTTGCTCTCGCTTTCAGTCGCTCACACAGAGCAGCCACTGTCTTTGCATGCTGTGTGCTCTTTCACGTCTTTTACCAACACAATGGGTTTAATTTCAGTCTCTAGTACACCACGTTAACAGTCACAATTAATTATTCTCATTTATGCTGCCAGAACACACCTGTACTGGGTACTTTGCTAAGAGAAAGAAGCACAGACCCTTTTCATGTGTTTCAAAGACACGAAAAATCTCCGCTCCTTAGTAACATCTGCACTTTTTAATATGATTCTACAATTTGGACTACAAGTACCAAAGGGTTCAGCTGGCTCCTGTGTACTCCTTTCTGTTCTTTGATACCAAAGTAACCCTTAATTTTGTTTACTCTAGATTATACCTATAGCACCCAACCCAAACGATACCAGGAGCCAAGAGGTGCTCTCCTGGAAAAAGGCTTCAGAAATGGAACCCATGTCCAAATTGAAGATGACGCCAGCACTGGTTTTATTTCAAGGCAATCCAGATGTTCAGTAAAGTGATTAGGAAGTGGTGTGTATCAAATATAAGATACTCTACATTGAACTAATGCATTTATTTGCTCTGAATGGTTTTTCAGCGCAGGGCAGCACTTTGCCTGTCACAAGTAAAGTGCTTTGACAGAACACATGGACATTTCTGCTCATAAACTGAGCCAGCAAACAGAGTGGCCAGCAACTCCCAAGTCTCAAAAGAGTCCAAAGAAGTACTATCACTCTGATATATTTATTTCCTGGTCAAGTAAATGCATGAGTTCAGGTCTCATTTGTCAGCATCCTGCACATCCACAGCCATTTGAAAGGAAGCAAATAAACATAACAATATTACCATGGGGTCATTGAGTTTTCACCCTATTACTGGCTAGCAGGTGTCCAGAGTGTCACTGAAATCAGGTAATACAGCCCTTTGCTTTGATCAGGGGGGGCCAAGAGTTTGCCCCAAATATCAGCAGCACCTCTGCCCAGACAGACATTGTTCCGGTGCTGTCTCCCTGTGCCTGCAGGCTCTGGTACGTCACCTGGCCTTGCCTGTGTAACTGTGATGACAAGGTAGGCAAGACCTGTCTGGGGCTAGGAAGAGGTGGTAAAGCCTTGTTTCAAACTATTATGGAGTGCAAGTACCTCCTGCCTCTCCCATAGGGACCTGGCGGTGCTTTACCATTCCCTTCAAGGAAGAGGAAGGAGGATGAAGAACAGTTGAGAAAGTTAAATGAGTAGATCCCCTGTTTTACTGTTTTATTTAGTTACTCAAAAGAAAAGCCCCTTCTTCCTCCTTGGTGGAGAAACCTTCAGTGATGTGTTGAATACTAATCTGTCTGCCTTGGTTTTCTAGGGAGTTACAGGAAAAAGTCCCCAGGCAGTCACAAAAACCACTAAACCCAGAGGCATTGCATCCTCTGCTAATGAAAAACACTATCTCCATCCAGCTTAAAAAAGCCACCAGCCACCCCATCCCATTCGAATACAGCATCCACAGACATGGGCAAGGTTTCTGCACTGTGAGCAGAAACTTGACTTTGGGCCTATGTCTCTTTTTCTCACTCAAGTTCCTCTTTGCACCTTCTACATGTGAACAGGGGAGGACTCAAGCACATGAGGGGGAAAAAAAAAGAGAATCCAGATAAGAGAGTGCAGCTGGGCTGTAATTTGTAGTTTCACAGTCCTCTGTGGATAAGCCCCAACACAATACATCCATTTGCCTGCAAATTCAGAATTGTGTTAAACCCACAGTAGTTCCGATGTAACAATATCTTCATGCTGAGAAACCTGAAGACTGCTGAGAAATACAGCACTTAAGCAGAACAAAAAGCAAATTCCCAGCAGCACCTTCCACCCCCATGTTTTTATTGAGTTTTAGTAGAAAAGAATTCAAAACTACAGCGGGCCTGCAGACCAGACTCGGCATTGTCTGCATTAATTTGGGGTATACATTACTTTCAGCTGATACGCAGATGAAAAATGAACCCAGCATTCCTCCATGGTTTGGGATTGTGTGAGTGAGCTTTGCTAACGTATCTCTGCTCCCTGGACATGGTGCTCTGGATGATTTCCACTTACATGGGCACACGGGAGAAGGAGGAACAGCTCTGCACGTGTGTGCGTGCATGTTTGTAAGACAGTCTCACAGATGAGAAAGGAATATGCAGAATAACAGTAGCACTGAACTCATGAGAGCTCTGGAAGGGGTAGTGGTAACATGGCTTTTCACCACTTGAGTGATAGCATAACCTGACCACTAACATTGATCTGTATTGGCTATGCAAAAGCTAATATCAGAAACTGGTTGAAGTGGCCCTAAGATTTTTATTAGAGCCTAAAGGAACTGGAACCCACATCCTCCTGCACATCAGTGGGCACTG
The DNA here is from genome assembly GCA_026283785.1 of Coracopsis vasa. Classification (NCBI taxonomy): domain Eukaryota; kingdom Metazoa; phylum Chordata; class Aves; order Psittaciformes; family Psittacidae; genus Coracopsis; species Coracopsis vasa. Next base: position 8,905 of record JANHGB010014702.1, on the reverse strand, counting down.
GACTCCTCAGTCTTGGTGGGTTTTGAAAGGTTTTAAACCTACTCTTATTCCTTAAGGCAAAAAAAGGTTTTCCAGGTTATGAAAGTGCCATGCTTCCAGCTGCTCTTATCTCATTATCATTAGATTTTAATTCCTAAAATACATAACTTTATAGTTGTCATTCATTAGGTTATGCAGAGTGCAAACCAGAGGACTGTACTTGTAAAGATTCATCAATGGAACATATTTACATTCTCTGGTTTATTTCCAATAGAAACTAAGTTTTTGGCAGCCACAAGTAAATTCAAACACTCAAGTTCCTCCCTTGCACCAGAGGTTACAAACTTGAGCCACTTCTCCCAGGAACCTCTAGGACAAGCAAGCTGTTTCCATAAGAGGCACTAATAGGCAAAAGCTCCACCTGTGAATGGCAGGGAAGAAACAAATGTGGAAGGATAACAGAGCATCAACGTGGCCCTACGGAACAAAGGACACGTTGAGCACACTCCATCCTGATACCTTCAGCAGCAATCCCACATGCTTCAACATGCTGGAAGGACATGCTCCCTCTCCTAGCCACAGCCCCCTAATGCCCAGAGAGCATATGTCCAGGGCCCTGCAACACCACCACAGTGCTCTTACCCCACAGGGAAAGTCTTCTCCAGTAACATCACTGCCAGCACTTAGTCATCTGGGAAGCACCACCACAAAACCCACTGAACCCCAGTGCCAACCCCTGCAGCCTCCCAGGGCACACACATCACTCCTGGCTCTACCAAAACTGCCTCTCTCCCAGTTTTTCAGGGCAGCCCCTTCTCAGCAGCCATAAGCCCCTCTGTGCATAACCCAAGGGGAAGACCTACCTTCCCCCACAGTGGCACAAGAGCTTCCCTCTTGCCTTCTCTTCAGCCTAAGCAGCCTTCATGCATAAGTAGAAGAAAGCTGAACCATACAAGACCCCTTTCTCAGGGGCTACATTCTCCTCCCCCTTTCCAAACCACCCCCTTGGAGAGGAGCTTACCTTTCACATGGGCTCTTAAAGCCTTGGGGAACTCTGGGAGCACAGCCTGTGCAGATGAAGCAGGTCAGGCCCATTCTCTCCTTGTCTGCTCACAGGTGTAGGTGTTTTCCTTTCCTGAGCAGGAGCTGGAGGCTGCAGGAACACTGTGTGAACCATCTCTCTGCTCTGCTTCCTGGGGTGGGATGGCTGGCAGAACACGGGGGCCTCAGCCCCAGGCTTTCTTGCCTGGAATGACACTTTTCAGTTAAAGGAGTTGGACCCCTTAAGTTAAAGGGGTTTACATGAAACACACAAGGTGGCAAAATTAGGATTAAAGCAGGTCAAACACTGGGATTTCAAAAAAATATAGTAAAAATAACATTAGTTGCAAGTGCTTGGCAAGAATTAACATGAGCATCCTCACTGGAGCAAGATCTGCAAGCTGTAGCAGATAAATACGGGCATTTTTATCAGGCATCACTTTATATACACCCTGCAAAAGCAAATCATTGGGTGGGAAATGAAAATCAAGAAGGGAAAAATATATATGTTTCTGATTATTCTACCCTAATGTTGTGTTCTGTCATTATGGCAGATTGCTTAATTGTGCTGCTGATTACTTTTCCTGAATTCTTCCTACAGCTGTAGTTTGTGCAGTGCCGTGGCAACACTAATTCACAGGAGGAATGTTGCCTTAAATTTCGTTACAACATATATATGTAAAAAATGGAAAACCTCTGCATTTACTTCCTTAGTCCCCCCTCTCTTGTTTATTTAACCCATCCCACTCCCCGTTCATCTGTCCCTCCTGTGCACCACGCCTGGGCAAAGGTGGAGAGGTCGCAGGCAGACACGTCCCATTGCCGGCTAAAGGCAGCTGTAATCCCAGGCAGCAGTTTACATCAGTCCTTTCCACCCCACAAAATTCACCTTGTAGAACAATCCAGACGTGCATTCATGGCAGGGCAGGCTAGTCTTTGCCTGCGTTTGCCACTAGGAATTATCTGTATACTTTGCAATATGCAAAATAAACTGCCGGTATAGGAACATCTGCACGATGCTGTAATCTCACCGCACATTTAGACTCCACATTCTTAATGATCCATCACGGGGAATGATTTGATGTTGTTTAACTCTTGTCTCACTAAGCTGTGGTGTGCGTTTGTCCTGCTCGTTCTGCACTGTATGACTGCAATGCATCCCCTTGCTAAGGAGAAATGCTTCTTATTTTGTGTAAATTAATGCTGTAACATTTCAAGTTTTTACTTTTTCATCCTCAAGGACTAACTGCCGGTTCAGCCAACCTTCCTATTCCTCCTTCTCTTCATCCTCTCTCCACAAGATGTAACAGGAAGAATGCAGTTGCTCATCACTCAGAAGCATGTATGAAGCCCTCACAGAAGCTCTTCAAAGGGGAATCAGAGGGGATCCCAGTCTTACACTTCCATTAACCCACCGGTATGGGACTGTTGGGATTAGCCACAAAATCTGAGAGGAGGTAGGCAGCACATGGTTGCTGTTTGTAGGATTTACCTCTCTCTGAAGTGACCAATCCATTGACCCTATCTAGTATAGCAGTTTTTCTGTTTCTCTTGCACATTAACTGTGGTCTGAGCCAGCGCCTCAGCTGTGACCTGGGCTGTGACCAGCCATCTCTGCTTAACCAGCGTTTTAAGCCTCCAGTACAGGCGGGTTTTGCTCTGGGTGCTTGAGGCAACAGCTAGTCTGTCAGCCCAGTTTGGGTTTGACTCCCCGGGAGCTCTTGCAGCCCACACACCCCAGTGCAGCCACCTCGCTTTCCAGGAAAGGAAACCTGGGTGGGATGAGAAACCTCTCCAGGCGCCCTCGCTGCTGCCTTGGGGCTGCCACCCATCACTGTGAAAGTCCTGCGCCTCAGCCGCGGTCCCCAGGCAGCCCTGCCTGTGCCCCAAGATGCGAGCGAGTGATGGGTGTTTCGGTTCACCAGCAGCACTGAAGAGTCTAGGTGAAGCAAATCAAAAGCAGGTTGGGCTGAGCTGTTTAGCAGACCGAAACCCAAGGTGAGGAGCACAGCTCGGCTCAGCTTAGCAACTGCAGTGGGTGAGAAGTGCCAAAAACTGACTGAAATGGAGTTTAACCATCCAAAAGCTGGGAAGGGAAACTGGGTACAGTCCAGGGCAGCTCATTAAGTCCAATTTATAAGCAAGAAGGCAACCCTGGGGCTTAGAGCAAGTGCTCAAGGAGAAGACCCTATGCATGACACAGATTCTCTGAGGCAACACTTTATGCACGTGCACAAAATCTACCAGCTTCTTCCTGCATATGTTTTTCCACCAATATATTGCTTCTGTAACAGTACTAAAAGGACTTGAACACATAGTGCTGCCCACCAGGATGAGAACTTCAGGATGCATCACTCTGATTGATGCTGGCTGTCCTGCTGGCGTGGTGTGTAGGCAGAAACTGGCACCTCTTGGGCTTCCTGCATGCTCTTAAGAGGACCAGACAGCACGTGCATGGCCAGCCCCATGATAACGGGGGCACTGGACTTGCTTTTGAGCCGGCAGTGGAAGCGCTCATGCATGCTTAGCGGGCGAGGTCAGCATCTCTGGACATCTGGCAGCTCCTAACAGGCTGCCAGACATCGGGAAATTTGAGACAAACATACAAAAGCCTCCAAATCTGCCTGTACGTAACAGTCAGGTGGAGAATGTCTGAGGAATCCTGAGTGTATGGTAACCCCCCGCTCCTCTGGAGAGAGCTCTCTTATGGAGAGCATCCCTGAAGAAGCTGCACAGCACATCCAGCACCTGAGACCTTCCTCTGCATCACAGCTGTGGGAGATGAGATGTCCCAAGGCTTAGGGTTTTGTGGAGTCAGTATTAGGACCTTTATCCCTGAGCTCGCTCCATGGTCAGGTTCACTAAGGTATTCAGGCACAAGAATCTCACTGAACAGCTAAATCCCATTCATTTCACTGGACTCCTGTTCATAAGGAGCAGTCCCTACCCAAAAGAGCTTGCATATGAGAAGCAGCAATGTCAGGCAGTACAGATTATTAAAAACCAACTGCACATATAGCAGATTAATAAAAAACAACAGCAGATACATGTCTTCTAGGAAAAAAGCCATTTTATCTGTGTGCTCCTAGTAAGTACGGAAAGATGTTCCATGGTCACTGTGAGTATTAGGATTGAATAATGTTTGGTTATATTAATCTGAAGTGCACAGCAGGGAATAAGGTAATTTTTCCATCCTTCTGATTATATGTAAGAATTTTATATGAGCTTTTTGTGGATTTGATTGCAGCAACTTGGGATGTTTCCCAATTTGCTCCTCTCCCAGGACAGTTTTTCTGGATCAGCTGCTAGCGAGCCCTGGTGGAATACATGGTATAAAATATTTGTTGCTTTAACATTTTAAACAACCTAGAGAGAGGAGGTCACACTCTCCTGGCATGTGGCCCATGTGCAGTGCCTCCGTTGTCTCAGAGGCCCTACTTTAATATCTGCTGCAGCCGAGCAGCAGGGAGTGAGCAGGTCCTACAGCACCGTGTTGGCTCACAGGGACGCACATGCAAACCCACATCTGTGCTTTCCCGCCCTGGCACTCTCGTGCTGATGACCTTTCAGTTGGGTTAAGGCAATGACATGTTGGCTGAGAACAGCCTCATCCACCCTCTAAATGGCAGCACATGTAAGTCAGTCTGTGTTTCCTCATTAGAGGAGATGCTGCAAAGTACTTGAAAATAATGTTGGCTGCTGTGAACTGCGGTGCCCGATCAATGAGGGACATGACAGTCGGTTACCCTTCCACTTTCTGATTGTCCCCAGCAATCAGCCCGGATCAATGCCTTCAATCTCAATTGACAGCAGATATCAAATCCAAAATAATATGTTTCATTGTTTTGGAAGTACTATCACATTGTGTACAGGCGGCCACCGCATTTATTTAACCATTCATTTCACTTCCATCTGGTCCAATCTGGCCGGGCAATGTGCTGTCCAAATAGCTCACACGCATCCTTTCAGCACGAGCACAAACGTGCCACCATCCGCTCATCCTGAGGGGAGGGGAGCAGAGAAACTGCAGCTCATCACCCCATGGTATCTTTAGTGCAGAATGAGCTATCTGAGAGAGGTGGTGGTGGAGAATAAAGAAAAGAAGATTAGGCCACTGCAGCAAGGCCAAAGCATGGAAATCAGGAGGGAACTCAGACAGTGAAGCAAGGATTGTGTTTCATAAGGTGCTGCTTAGTGAGAGCACTGTGCGAGCGGGGCAGCCAGGAGATGAGCTGCAGTGGGGCTGCTGCAGCCCTTGCTGTTGTCCAAGGTAAGTGCCTTTGCCATCCCTTGCCACCCGTCATGTCACCCAGTCACTGTTCAAGGAGTGACAGCCTCTCAGTGTGCACTGGCAGAGTGCTCTCTCTGCAGGAGGGAGGGTGGTGGAGGAGCAGGAGGTTGTGCCTGCCTTTGTTTCAGGAGACTTAGCAAAGCTTCCAAATATTTGAAGAAGCGCGGTGCCAGGAGCTCTTTCAGAGTTTCCTCTAAAGATGCCAGTTCGCACAGGCTTTTGTAATTGAGAAGGATCATTTACATTTGTAATGGTTTAAACAAAAAAGCATACACACCGATATGGGTGTGATGAGCCAGGGCCCTGCTGCTGGGGTAGAGGCGGCAAGGGCAGGACTAACTGGGTTGGAAACAGCCTGGAGCAGTGGAGAGCTTCTCTGCACTTCTGCCTTGTGGACTTTGATTTTTGTGTCCCTCCATTCATCCCTGCTACCATGGGCTGCATAGCATCTGCCATTGGCACCTACGGGTGTCTGGGTCCCCCATCACATAGACAGACATAGCCTTTTGGTAGCCCTTCAATACGTCCTTTTTATGGTGGCATAAGCTCCTCCATGGGACGACCACAGCAGCCAGAAATGCCCATGCCAACTTCTGGAGCGCTGCTGCCAGCTACATGCAGGCAGCTCAGCTGTGAAGCCAAAGGTCCCTTGCATCCAGCAATTGCTCCCTGCAACTGGATCCCAACCCCATCATTTGCCCCCACAGCTCTGCCAGCTCCTGCAGGCTTCACTGCAGGTAACTGGCTTCTTTAAAGGGCCAGGTCCTTGGGGTCAGACAGCCAAGGCTCTTGGCTTCCACTTAATAAGGTTTGGGGAGGGGTGGTGAAAAGTGTATGGGTATCATCTGCTGCATCCTTGGAGCCATGGAGAAAAGGTGGAAAACACGAACTCAGGAGCTCAGGATGTAGACAGAAAAAAAACCCACTCTGTTAAAAATTATATACTATTGGGGTTGGCTATAACAGGTATGAGCTGTGGGTCCCATCACCCTCAGGTGACACCCTCAGCTCCTCACAGCATCAGGTGTCTGCACCAGACATCTCAGGATGCACTGCACAAGCAAACACTGTAAACCCAGGCTGGGGCCATGGCTGGCTGCTTGTATGGAAAGGAAGGAAGAAATAGTTAATCCATTCACCAGAGAGGCTGAGCACGGCACAGCTCCAGCATGTCCCAAGGAGGACTGGGCTGGGTGATGCTGCTCACAGCGTGCAAGTAGGAGGTACTCCTGATGCACCTTTAGCTTCTCCCTCACAATCCCTAAATAAAACATTGAAGGCAGGCAATCCCCTGGGAAGATTCAGGTGCCCCAGGCTGTACCCTCAGCCTTTGCAGCTCCAGCTCTTGTCCTCGCAGCATCCTGCCTTGCTCTTATCAGGACACTGGACACAGGCTACAGAGGACAACCTAATGAAATAGATCCTGATGAGCTGGCTGCAAGTCACTTTGTTTCACTGTCCGCGTGCAACGGAAGCAGGAGAGCAGTCGAAAGATAATGGAGATAAAACATTAGCCCTACAATTGCAGCATGGCGAGGAGCCAAGGCGCTCCCTTTTTTAATACACAATACTTGTTATAAGATTGAATATCCATTTGGGGGCAGAATTCACCTACTTTCCTTTGCGCAATCCCCTCTGAAAGCATTGTAATGCTTTACTTATTGGCATTTTATTTTGATGAATAGGGTGCAATTGGTGCAAAAATATCCTGAGTGGCATTAGGAGGCTCAGCCATGTGACTGTTGGCCCATTTGCACTAAGTACCATCAGTCAAAGTTCGTATTACTTACAGGATGCTTAAGCCAGCGTATTTTTCCTAACAGGCACGGTCCTCTGAGGGTAGCACTAAGCATGCTGGGGACTTCTATGAAGTAGCATAAAGGGTAATTATTCCCCAAAGTCCCATTTAAAAAACACCCTTAAAAACTAAGTTTTGTGCCTTTGGAGAGAAAAAAACCCTAACCAATGCTCCTGCCTGTGCAGCAGCTGCCTGCTCTTCAGAGCAGTGCTGGAGGGCCCAGCCCAGCACTGGCTGCTTGGCTGGGCTCCCAAAGGAGAAATATCCTGTCTCTGCTCCTTGTCTGGACTGAAATGCAGGTACTGGGGGGTAACAAACAGGAAGAAAAAAGGACCTCAGAGAAATGTGGGTAACATACAAGAGGCTGCTTTTATTTGTTGCATTTTATGTAATGGGTAAGGATAACGCAGGTCACGGTGCCTGGGAAGAGCAGACCTCAATCAGCAGTTCCAGCAGCGAAGTGTCTGAGCTCAGGTGGATTTCTGCAACCTGTTACTGCCACAAAACAGCTTCTGCACTGACAAGCTGGCCCCAGCACTGGGCTACTCCTTATCAAAGCCCTTTTCCTACTGGGAGCCCAGGAAAACACTGGTCCCCAGGGTGGTCTGTGTGAGTCCCCCTTGGGGGGGGTGTTTCAAGGTGCAAGGTGGAGGGGTCTGCCCAGCACCAGCCAGGGGATGCTGAAGTTGTAACTGCATTAAGAAGTGTTCATGTAACACAGCTGGCTGACCCCCAGCCTGGCATCACCAGGGGCATCCGTGCTGGGCAAGTGCAGGTTATCAACACATGCATGGGCTTTGCTGATTTCCTCCAGAATTGCTCCTGACCTTCTCAGTGCCATAGGGAAGCCTGGAGACACAGCCCACTCTTACTTTCTGACAGCATTTGATGTGCTAGTATTTACTTTCCAAGAGTTAGACCCAGACAAGGTCCCTTTTAGCACCAGAAAAGCAGATTTCTAGGTGGGGAGAAGAGGGGGAAGGCAATATTCTGTTCAGCTCAAGAAAGGGGAGAAGCTGCTCACAGTATATAGAGCCCCCCTCCTTGGTTTAGTATGTCTCATTACGAATTAACTAGAAATTGTAGCAGGCACCACCCCAACCTTTTTGCCTGTCTTTAAGGAAAAAGGTTGGCAGAAGGATTTCCCAAGAGCGTTTCATTTACAGCAGCAGAGATGTCGCCAACACAATGGTTTTATATGGCACTTTGTGATGAGCATGATGCTTTGCCTCACTGTGGACACAAAGTGCTTTTCCCACATCCTGTCAGGAGCAAAGATTCAAGGAAGAGATCCTGCCCCATCCCCAGGGAGCAACACCCAGGCGGCACAGCAGCTTTAAGCTTTCTGTATGCTCAGCACACAAGTCAAGAAGTAAGTTACACCGTGGCTATTTTTAACGTGAGTTATGCTCAGAAACCTGCCAGAAATCAAAGACTCTGAATTTGCCAGCAACAGTTACAGCAAATCTATTTCCTTACTGCTGCTCATAACTCAGATAGCCACCCCTCTTATTTGCACTGTTTATACACGAATTCCTACCGCATTATGTGCTTTGTGTAAGCAGGAAAAGTCCAGTCCAGACACAGCTCCATGACAGCTCGCCCTGACTAATAGCAAAATTATCCTTACATAAGTCCTTTCTCTTCCCTGGCATTTTTTTCCCCCACCAGGAAGGGTTCTTCCCTGCACACCCTTCGGGAGGAGAGCAGCTCATCCAGAGGCGGGCTGGCTCCATGCTTTGTGTTGCAGTGCCATCTCATGGCAGCTCTAGTGCCAGCCCTGCACCGGGCAGCCG
>JANHGB010014700.1:0-54507 GCA_026283785.1 Coracopsis vasa | reverse complement strand
GTGCTGTGTCCAGTTCTGGTCTCCCCAGTACAAGAGAGATATGGAGCTATTGGACAGAAACCAGAAAAGCAGCAGAAATATGATGGAGTGACTGCAGCATTAATCTTAAGAGGAGAGGCTGAAAGAGCTGGGACTGGTTTGCCTGGAGAAGAGAAGGAAACATTTTTTTTACTGTGAGGGTGAGTGAGCACCTGAACAGATTGACCAGAGAGGTTCTGAAATACTGAGAAGCCATCTGGACATGGTCTATGGCAACCAAGCAACTATAGGTGTCTGCTTGATCAGAGAGTTTGGATCAGGTGACTTCCAGAGGCCCCTTCTGACTGCAGCATTCTGTGATTCTGTGGAAGTACAGCACTGTATGACAGTTTCAGATATCTGCTTTTTGAAACAGAATGAGATTCTTTTTCAGCATTTCATGTAGATCTTCAAAGGTGGCTTGTGGGGAGCTGGGAAGGGATAGGAACCTAGAACCTTCTACCCCTCAACACTAGATATGTCAGTGCTGGTCAATGCCTAAGTAATAAAATCTGTACATACCAATCATTCTCCTGAAAAAAAAAATCATAGAATCATAGAATATTCAAAGAAATAGTAGAAGAGTGAAAAATTATGAGTGAAATGTAAAAAACAAATGCAAAATCTCAGAGTTAGAGAAACTATTACTGAAATGAGACAAAAGTCTCAGAAGGAAAATAATAAAGTATAGATATATGTTAAGACTTGACACACACAACATGAAAACAAAATTTTTTTATATATTTTACATTAATATAATCCTGGAATAATTTTTTAATATTTAATGATTTTTTCCCTGATTTTCTTATGAAGACACTTTAAAAAAAACAACAGAAATAAAAAATAGATTCAGTTGTGTAGTTTAAATTTTTGAAATGTTTGACTTTTCAACGGTTTGTACTTAAAAAAAATTCTTTTAAAAGTCTAAGCATTTAATCTTTTTTTTAAGAAATTATTACTTTAGCAGCTTCTTTCTACAGATGAATGTTAACATATAACAGAATAAAAATATTAGCGTCCTTTATAAACAATGGCAATTGAAATTAAAGGACAACAATCAAGGAGGGAGCTAATATTGAAGCCAAAACTTGGAAGCTTAGAATGAGTGGAAAAAACCCACACCAAAACTATTAACATAGACTAAGGCTGGCTTTCTTTTCTTTGGGCTCATACTGTAATCCCATCATACCTGACAAGCTCCAGTGAATGTCATGTTGTTGTCCAAAATTTTCTTTAGGAAGACATATAAATATTTTATATATACATACATATATATGGAGCTGATATAGTAGCTGTAAAACATCTCACCCAGAAACCTCTACTAAGAAGAACATGAATAAAAAGAAGTCATTTCAATGAAACTGAATGAGCAAGTGCCATCAGCTGTGATAGCTGGTGATAAAAATCCTGTCACACACTGAACAACCAGAATTCGTCTTTCCTACTTAGTGCCAACTGTCTGCCCTGGGATATCAGCCAAGCAACCTGATAGATCCAATGGACCCTTCATGTATAATTTGTAAAACAGGTTAGGGGGAAAGGATGCCAACTGCATGGGAGCCTCTATCAGAATTGCCTCGTGTCGTTTTTGAATATTTGGGAAATTTTTTATTCCCCTTACACACTAGAAGCAAAGCTCATAATGATTTAGGGCAGTGCAGTCTGGAACTGTGCTCTTTATGGCTAACTTTTCGAGCACTAGGTTTGGCTTTTTTAAATCAATCATCAAGCCTAACTTACTGTCAGCAAAGCAAACTTCCAGGTAGGCAGTTTATTCAGAAAAACACATAGTCTTCAGACAGTCTGATGTCACTAAGCTATATAATCTCTGCTTTTCTTCTCTAGCCTTATTTAGTGGGAAAAACAGTGCATGCAGAAAGAACAAATCTCTCTCCCTATATTTGAGAAATGGTCCAAAGTGTTTTCCTGTAGTGCTAGAAAACACAACCAGTGTTTTTTCATACATATATATAGAATACATGCATAAACTTATTCCCATGATGCAGAAAGTAGGTTTCTCCTCCTTTGCCCTCCCCACAAACAAGCATGCCTAATTCATGCCACCTATGATTTTATAGGATAAGTCTTGTAACAATTTGCTGCCGTGTGCCCTCTGCTGCTGTAGGAATGTGCATTTGCATTCACTATGGACGGTGCTGCTCAGAGCAAGGCATTTCTTGTAAACTGTGACCTAATTACCAATGAGGAGGATGAGTGCTTCTTGCCACACTACTGAGCTCTGCCTTCTTTAAGGAGAAGCTGGTTATTTAACATATAGTACCCTTTCTCTGGCCCCAAACAGCAGGAAACACACCGTGGTGTAGGAACAAAGAAAGCTCATTCCATAATGTATTTTATTTTTTCAGACTTCTTTTTAAATTATTATTATAAGAATCCTTCCTTTATTTGTTGTTTTTGTTTTTGTTTTGTTTTTTTTTTTTGAGATCTTTTTAAGTAATAATCTCTCTTTGTTTGATTTCTTAATTTGTTCAGTATTTAAGAGCTTTTCATTTATAGCAATAACATTTCTTCATTGGCTGGGATCACTTATTCTTCATTCTTTTTATTTATAACAATAATAATGACAAAACAAGACAAGCATCTGCTCTACTGCAGTAAATTGCCTGGCTTTCCATGCTCTGTGCAGAGTAAAAATAGCTGAAGTTTATTTCATAAAGCAAATGTTTTCAGATTATAGTCTGCCTAACATAGGTACTGCTCAAAGGCAGAATTTAACCTTTGTTCTTTCATAGCTGGTTTGAAGCGCTCAACTACTCTCCCATAATTTTCAGCAATTTCTAGCTCTGAGTTTCTATAAGTCTTACATAAGCAATTAATTAGAAAACAGTGCACCACTTGAAGAAACAAGTGATTTATAATGGAAGGTCCACTTCTGCAATTTGCAGTGTTATTAGATGTTGTTAATACAGTTAACTGACAAAATAGTAATGTCTGTTCCCCTGAAAAGTTTGGGTTTTTTTAATTTGACCTCTGATAATATAATAATCCTCACAGAGTAAGTCAAGGCTAGGCTGTTATTAGAGCATCTCTCTGCAGAAAGATGCAGACAGGCAGGTGTAGGTATGTTAAGGCAACCACATGTAAGCCAGTTATGATTTTGGAGCTGTATACTGGAGCTGGGTTTGGACACAGTTAACATACTTTCTTCCTAATATGGATTTATTTCTGTGCTTGATTGGCAGTATGGTTTCTATATTCACAGTTGGCTGACATCTAGACAGCTCAGAGGATGATGGGAATGTTCACACGATATTCTGCACCTGCCTGTTTATTTATACATACATACATACACACACACAAACCAGGATGACAGGAGTGCAACATCTCCTGTGCAGATTCCTACCTGTATCACATTTCTCTTGCTGTCTTCCCAGTAGTGTCTCCTAGAGCAGAACATACTACGTGACTCTTTATGCTGCATAGGGTATAACTTTGTACAGGATTTGTCATGAATTCATCAAGCCTTCCTGGTCCCTTGAACAGAAGCCTTTATTGTCTATGAATGCAGTAAAGGCAATAATTTTCAGCTGTTGAAGGGTGTGGATCAATATTCACACTAACAATTAGTTTTTACAGTTATCTTTACTATGACTATACTTTTAGTAATTGGAAGTAGATAAATCTTGCACTTACAGTGGGATAGATGGGGGAAAAATATCTGATGAGTTTGGATATCCTATAGTAAAACTGAATCAATGAGCATTTCTGAGACAAAATAGCATACCTACATAGAAAGACCTTGGATTATACAGGCCTTAAGAGCTCTACAATAGATCCATACCTATTTCAAGAAAAGTAGCACTGTAAAACATAAAATATTTTAGCCTAATACATGCAGAATAATAAATATAATAATAATAATAATAAAATTACTATGTCATAACTTTTTACAGACTCAGTGCCGCAGGCACTACTGGATGATGGCTAGTGAGCTTGAGATTCAAAAGTCACCCCTTAGAACTGTATAGGTTTTGACATTTTCTGAGCATGCTTGTTCTTATTTCTCTAATGTCCTGAATTCAATAACAGGTTTTAGGCCAGTCTTTTCCCAAGACTGTGGCAAGACCTTCAGTAAATTTTAGGTGCTTGTTATTTACCATTTTATTTCTCTCCTCCCTGCAGTTGAAACCCTATAGGTAAGCCACAGACAAGCCTAATTTGCTTAGCAGTGGATGCTGCATTAACAGTCACATGTGACTCACATGTGGAACGGAAAATAACTGAAACATTAAAGTTTGAAAGCTTTGTGTGAGTCTATTTTTAAATGAATCCTTTAAGAAAGAATAATAATTATTTGCAGAATTGGCTTATGAGAACCTGAGGAAAAGAAGAGGATATAGAATAAAGACATTTCATACGAGAATAACGTATTTTTAACCAAAGTGTTCAGCTGATAACTGACATAAACTTATTAAAACCTAGAATTAAAAATCCTATCCTGCTGCCACTGAAAAGTTAATCACAGTATGAAGCTAATCCTGGATATCAGGATTTTCCCACCAATAAGCTTGGTGGTATATCAAGTAGACCCTACAGTAGCACATCTATACTTTACATGCTAAGACTTGAACTATCTTAAGCAAAAAAAAAAAAAAAAAGGTAAAAGTTAAAAATGAAAATGAAAAAGGAGCCATAATAATCAGCATTTAGTTAATATAGGAGCATGAAAAGATGTATATAATCATCTACTTAGCGGAAGCTCCTTGTGCAGTAATTCCCAATAAGCACTGGCTCTTCAGGTCTCTTGTAAAGCAATAAAAATTCACTGCTTAAATACATGGACAAACTATTTTCTGCAATCAGCAGAAAAATAAATAAATAAAGCCAGCAGACCTAGCTACAGTTCACTAGGATTGTTTCAAGAACTTTACGAAACAAGTTCTGTCAAGGAAGGCTTTTAACAATACAGATAGCATACTGCAACAATGAAGACATATTAGAGTAGTGGTTCAAAACCCTAGGACTTAGTCCTACCTATTTACTCTGATGTTTTGCAATGAGGTGCAGAAACCTAATAGAAAACTGGTGAAGTACTTAGTAAAGTCTTTAGGCTAGTCGAGCAATACAAAATAACACTAATCTAAAATCATTGGGCAAACAAATTCAGAATTGTTTCAATAGAATAACAGTCTATAAAATTGCTCAGTATTAAAGTACATGAGTATAGTCTTATGAGCCTATGTGTTTCTACAGACACTCAGAATTTCCAGCAGTACAACTATTTAGTGATTTTTCTCCCCGTCCATCAGTCAAAGCAAGCCTTCAGTGAAACACTACTAACAGTAAACAGCTCCATACTAAAAAAAAGAATAATAAAAAAATCACCATAAATATCCCCACAATGACATTATTTTAAGGACTTTTCTAATATGACTTCTCGCTGTATGGATGGTTGATTACTCCGAGTTGAGAATCTTGTCTCAGTAATGAGAAAAATACCTTCTAAGAAAATCAGTAAGCATTTTTTTATTTTGTAATTATTTTGCACAGCATAGCGGTAGAGTGTGCACTGGGGTTTTAGCATATCAGTTTCAGGTGCTAAGGATTTAGACCATTTAGACTTGTAAATTGGATAATTAGCTTTTCTGATGAGGAAACATGCACAGTAGGAATAGGCATCTGAGACTAGAAGGAAGTTTTTGAAAGCTGTAATGTCAGATTGAGCTGGCCTGTTGACTGGAATGAGCTCAAAGATTAACTCAAAAACTGGACATGTAGACAGCATTGAAGAAAATAGTTGTTCTATCAGAAGATGATGTTTTCCTATATTTACACTGTTGCCACATATGTACTTTTGAAAGCTCAAAGGATGGAACAGAGGTCTCATGTCATTTTAACACAGTCACAGAGGAAAGAAAATTAATGTTTATAGCTCAGATTAATCTCTAAAATTTACCTTTTAATGTCTTTTCAAGGTCTCTAAAAGACTTTTTGTTTCTTTGTTTTTACTTTTTGTTATTAAAGATGACTTGTGACTTAATTTCTAATTTTAGCTTTGAGCTATATGGCTTTTGTTTTCTGTCTTATCCTCCCACTTTCTTCTTTAAGGGACAGGCTGTCAGATTTTCCTTTAGCAGCTACTATAAGGTAGTAGTAAGGAGGTAGGAATACAAAAGTCCTTCAGGTATACCTGGATTCAGTCTAAATATTTTTTAGGGTATGCCAAATTTTGAAAATGGCAGAGAATATTAAATTCCCAGAAAGTCAGGCAATTCTTATGTTTTATTGCTTCTAACTGTGAAGAAGTACAAAGATCAAACAAAGAAATAAGCAAGAATTTTAGGGTTTAGGATGATGTTATTTATCTGAGAAAACACATACCTATATATGCATATTACAGTGTCGGCAAAAAGTTGTTTGCACCTCTTAAATCATCAAAAATCCCTCAAAACAAACAGAAAGCCTGTGCTTTGAGCTCGTCTGTGCACTAAGGGCTTTCTAGATAAGCAGATGGTTGTGCTATTTATTGTGTACTTTTCCTTTCTCCCAGCTAGAATATTTCCAGATGTAACTATCACATTTGGGGAAAATTATCCCTAACGTTAAATTGGCTAACGTTGCTTTCACTTTTGAGTTACCTAAGCAAAAGAGACAGTGAGTATCATCTTAGCATGTGAAACTCCACACTCAAAAAGCTGCCACGTCTTCCAGTTTACTGGACAACATTTGTTTTGGTTGTGTTCGGTTTTTTTATATAAATCTTAACAAATTAATTCTATCATTCATACTAATAAGTGACCCTTGTCAAAGCAGAACCCATATGAAGAGTGATAATGTTGCCCTACCATTTCATCATATTGCCACCTGTGCCTCTAGCTTCATCAGATAGCTTTTGAGGGCACCCCTACCCTTCAGCACATTGAGTGTTCCTCCTGTTTCGTGCTGTCAATAAACTTGCTGAAGGTTCACTCCTTCCCATTGCCCAGAGAAATGTTGAGAACAAGCAATATTAAGTTCAGTAACAATCCCTAAGGAACACCGCTTGACTGGACACCAGTAAAGTCTACGGCCACAATTCACTGAACACAGTGGTCTAGCCAGTTTCCCACCCATACTGTAGTCCACCCATCCAACCATATTGATCTTTTTCTACTTTAGATAGACTAGCCCCTAGCCAGGCCATGGGATTAGTCCTGTAATCTGTCCATCCAGCTCATGCATCAAACAGCTGTCACCTGTAATGCTCGAAACTCCTAGAGTCCTTGCACCCTATTATGTTGCTCTCCAAACAGATGTTGGAGTGGTTGAGGTCCTGTATGAGAACCAGTGGGACTTCTGTCAAATTATTTAAAATAAAAATAGTAACAATAATAAACCCCAATAGGAATATGAGACCAGATCATCTGTGTGTAACTATTCTGGTTATATCTACCTTAGATCTTTTCTATTATCAATTCCTTAGTAAGGGTTACAAAATCATTCTCAGCACACCGTCGTCAGTTTAAGAGGTACAGTAAAATAACTATAACATGCCACACTAAGAGAACAAGATGAAAGAAAGCATCTTTGAATTCCCAGGTCTCTGCAATAGCAGAAATACTGTTAGGTGTCTATAAGGATATTTTTGCCCTGGAAAGGGAAAATGGCAGTCAAAAATCTTTTTTATTACAGTTTAAGTTGTAGATTTCCTGGTAAAAACCATTGCAAACTGCATTCCACAGCAGCATTTTTACCTGCTTGCTGAATATTTTATTGTGGAATTTTTGTTTTTTATTAAGGAGCACACAAAAAGGAACAACAAGAAAATACTCGGACACAAATATGCACACCTGTCGGAATCCTACAAACTAGTAATCAATGAGGAGGAGAAACCTAGAAAGCTAAAATTCTTCTGTATGATACATTTACCCTGTTAATCAGGTCTAATCCACTATATCAACATTACTAGCAGCTTTCAAAGGTCTATTTCATCACCAAAGTATGAAGCGGGGCTCCAGAGAGGTCTGCTACAACATCTATTTGGTGCATTTTGATTGGCTCCACAATGACTTGCAACATAAAATTCTTTCTTTGGACAGGGAGAAAAAAAGAAAAAAGCAACAAGCATCAGCAAATCTCTATCTAATATTGTAAGAGACCTACATGACCTACATTTGCTAAAGGCTTTATGTTTCTTTTAAGTCACAAGAGGGCAAAGGTAGATCTAGGGAAGTTGTACACCAAGGAGAGAAGAAGATAAAGTTTTTCCCAGAGCCATACCTTCCACTTTCATCTTTTTAGAGTGTCTCATGCACTTATGGACTAGTTTATGTTGGGAAAAAGCATCATAAACAAGAAATGAGCAGTTACATTAATTTCACCTGGCTTGACAACAGTCTCGTACAAAACGTTGTTCAAAGGGACTTACAAAACCAGAACAGATCAACTCAGGTGAACACAGCATTTTTATTTTATTTCATTTCGTTTTTCACCAAGAAAGCATGAACAGAGATGCAAAAAAGAAATCACTGCAGTCCAGGGAGTTGGGCAGTGGACTGAATATTTAAGTTTCCAGCTCAGGAGCTGACCATTCACATGAATCAGTTGACTTCCTTTACTCTTCATTTCATGTCTCTTTCTCTGCATTTCCTGAAATCTGTAATCTCAAAATAGCTGTATCCACAAAGAGCTAACTTAGAAGTGCTTAGCTGTTAGTAGAATGGAATGACAGGAACTATTGTCAAAGGAAAATATTTATTAGATTAAAAAAATAAAAGGAACAAAACACACATGTACATGAATGTAAGAAGACAAAGCAGAATCCTTATACCCCTATCAGGTTGGGGAAAGCTTTGGGGGTGATTCATCAGTGGGTTAGAGTCCTCAGTTGCATGAAGCAGATGTATTAGCAAGATTTCTTTGCTGTGTAAGGACTACCATGTCTAAGTTGGTCCCGTAAGGGAGGATGTTGCCTTTCTCATTTTGCAGTCCTGGAGAGTGAATGTCCAGCCTGTTCTGAACTTCTGGGTTGTCCAAGGAAGTAGCAACACACGATGGGAAGGAAGTTGAATAATTTACACCAATCTTTAGGTGGTTAAAGTTGAGTAAGATGAGCTGCAAATGCTTTTAGAAGCTAACTATGATGTTTTGATAGGCAGTGTTGGCAAAAGCAGGGTAAGATTTTTGTGAGAATAAGATGCTTTGACAACAAAAACCTGGATAAAGTATTACTAAAATCACTGTCATCTTTAAGAATTGTCGTAAAATATTTGAAAAGTTATTGTAATGATATTATTGAATTTATAAGTGATGTAATTAAATTAGCATTTACAAACAATGAAATGAGGTTCATTGAATATATAATAAAGTGCGTTCATATTGAATATAGACTGGTTAAGGATAACATCTTTTATCACTTTTTTCACATCTGTTGGACATCTTGTCTGGTCTTGTCAAAATGTTTGTATATATGGAATAAATGATAATTTAGTAACATGAATTTGTCTTATGAAAATGTTTTAATAATAATTAATATTGGAACTACTTTTGGATTACTGTATGTTATTTTATCCTTCCATGCACTATAGCTAAATTTTACTGTTCCTTGGACAGTATGAGACATAAGGCTGATATAGACCCATACATGAAGATTTTTTTTTCTGAATAAATATGACAGCATCCAAACTGCTATTATAAATTGTATCAACTTTTTAAATAAACATTAATCCATTCTATTTTTCTTTGTAAAACACAGGTTTAGCGATTTTCTCGTAGAGAAATCTTACAGACTTTACTAATAGCTACGGATTTTTTTCAGATAACATTTATTCTATTTTTTTCATATTCTAGATCAAGGGTAAAATGTATTCTTTGCCAGAATGTAAAATCACATAATCTCCTTCAACTTCTACTCCTCAGAGAGCATATATTTGATCTGACTTTGAAGCATAAAATGCACACTGTCTTTTAAAAAATATTTTACTCTCATCTGACAGGGTTGCCCTGTACAGTTAGGAGTGAGTGTTAAAACAACCACATTTCCAATGCAAATTTTGAAAGCAAAGCTTGGAGTGTAATGACAGTATCTTTGAGACAATGTGGTAGAAAATTCATGTGAATTAAAGACTATCCCTAGTGGAAAGCAGGATTGCTTTTCAGTGTTATAATAATAAAAATACTACACCATGATATATAAAATAGAAATCACATGAAAACATTTTACTTTGGGTGGACTGATAAACAAAATGCCCTTTTCCAGTCACAACAACGAGTCTGACACTGCAATGTGCTATCAACTGATTTTGTTCCTTTGTTTTTTAACTTAAAACATCTTCATGTTACTCGTTTATTAATATATCCATAGTCTTTATTTCCATGACTTTTAAATATTAAAACCAGTAACACAACAATCCCTGTGAGCAGGACTGAAAAAGGAAACCAATCTTTTGTCAGGTGTTTAACCAGTTCTTATCCTGTCTCATCACCATGTTACAGAAAAGACAGACATACAGGAACATCTCTTCAAAGCATTCTTACAGAAGAGCAGTGTGTATGATCCTATTTCCTTTGACCAGTCAATAAGTATTTCTTATATTCCCTCAGTCAGGTCATGACCGTCTGAATACATATTTACCATCTGGTACCATAGTGGCACTCTACACTTCAGGGAAAAGCTTAGTTAATTCTAAGCACTAAGGAATTTTAAAAGATAAAGGTAATGGAGGATTCTCTTGGGAAAAGCATTTCACAGTTTAAGAAATCTCATTATCAGGAACTCTGACTTATATCTTATCCTTTATAAATTTCATTGAATCATAGAATCAGAATAGTTAGGGTTGGAAAGGAGCTTAAGATCATCTAGCTCCAACCTCCCTGCCATGGGCAGGGGTACCTCATACTAAACCATGTCACCCAAAGCTCTGTCCAACCTGGCCTTGAGCACCACCAGGGATTTCATACTCTTAATTGTTGTGATATCTTTTCTGTGTTTTATTTTGGCTCCTTCAGAATGTTTACTTTCTTCAAATAAGCAGACACTTCTACAAAACCTTTTTGCAGACATCATTCAGCTAAATGAAATACCGTAGATTAAAAGAAATGTGAAGTTACTAGGTCAGTTCAGTGATTCTTTTCTTACATGTGGAAATAAGCTGACATATCTAACTTTTAGACTGAATATGAGGAACCTAATAAGATGTGGCCCAGTAACAGCTAGGAATAGCTTCTTACTTCAAAGTAAAACACTCCCTTCCTCTGCTCTGCAAACATGGTTTTATGCCTTTTCAGCTGGAAAAATCATTTAAGATCCACTGTAGGCCATCATCCTCTTTTATATAAAAGTTACAGACAATGGCATGTGCAGTTTACAAAAACTACATGACAGTGGTATGCACTGGTTACAGAATTTATTTATTGTTAAAGTAAGTTCCTTATAATAAAAAGATGAAATTATAATGTAAGTGCAAATATGGTTGAGTGTTCAAGGCTATTTTCCTGCATAAATGAACAAAATCTCTGGATTAGAACAGATCAGACTGTTAACCCTTTTGTACTAAATACCACTTGAAAACTCAAGGAATTCTATCAATGCCACTGGGACTACCTGCGGAATAAGAATTTATTCAGGGTATAAGCCACATAAATCTATAGACCTAATTCTAAAATGCATTTTTCACCATCTTCAACAACATGTACAGCTGTTTTCTCTCTATTTCTGTCCATGGAATTAATTACTAATATGTACAATATTATCTCAAATCAAAGTTATTTTGTCACATCTGTTTGAAAGCTGTTCAACACAATTGTAAAAGTCATACAGTGTACCTGTATTACCTGTGCATCTTTTAAAGCTGTTTTGTAGTTGCTCATTCATACTACCATCCTAGCTTGAGACTACTGAGAACCAGTATTCCTTATGACCACATGCTGCTTCATCTGCATCTGCTCAGATCACACCTCCTCCCCCCGTCCATGTATTTTTCCACCTATGAATGTCATGAGTAATGTTTCTGCCCTTACCAGACCTCATATTGGAAATATTTCCAGATTTTAAAACTCTTACACGTTTTATTTTTAGCTGACAGAAATTTAAACTCTGCACTGCTACATTTCCACTAAGCCTACATGCCCTGGTTTTCTCCTGTGAACAACAGTTGTAAGAAACATTG
This sequence comes from Coracopsis vasa, assembly GCA_026283785.1. Lineage (NCBI taxonomy): Eukaryota > Metazoa > Chordata > Aves > Psittaciformes > Psittacidae > Coracopsis > Coracopsis vasa. The sequence goes on along the minus strand of JANHGB010014700.1, from coordinate 42,382 downwards.
CAGGGAAGGGGGAAGAGAAACATATTGCATAATTTTCTTCATTTTGATGCCAGGTTTTACCTGTGGAAAAGTATCAGTTGATTACATGATGAAATTTCTTTAAAATAAGTACCTGATGGAAGAGAGGTAAATAAAAACTAGGCAGGTTGCTTTTTCCAGGCAAACAATTTTGAACATATTTGATGACCTTGGATCTAAAATTGCTGCTGGATTGCAATATAATTAAGGGTAAAGAAATATTCTGAGAGAGCTTTATATTCATTATGGAATGGTTGGAAAAAATACAGTGGGAAATGAATTTTTAAGTTAGATTTGAGTCTTGCAGAATGATCATTTTCAAAAGTGGATTAACATTATGGCATTTTATTATCTTATTATCTAAAGTTATACATAAAGGTTTATAACTATCAGCTTAGCATTTTAAAGATTCTTAATATTTTTATAATAAAATTGGCTACTGCAGATAATTAAATATTCCATAATAAAAAAATAAATCTGTGCTGGTAAATCTGTCATCCTTTAAACTCTTAATAAAAGGAAAAAAACCTGTATTTGGATAGCATTTTGTACTAAGTACAGTAATATATAATGTGGTTGATTGCAGTATTTAGGTTGAGTATTGATTCTAACATGAACTGTTTTTGTTTTTTCTATCTTATTTGCTAAATTAAATATTGGTTTATACATTTTGCAATAGTTCCATTAAAAACTAAAATGGTAGCAAACACTTGCTGATGTTGTAAGAGGTCTTTATTTTTACACGTATAACAAAAGACGTTTTAGTTTTATCATCTTAAAAACAATAAATAGACGATTCTGTGAGCAATTCTGATAATGGTGTTAGAATATCTAGGGTCTATTTTTTCACAGAATTATATTTATATAATGAAGCATTATACACATATGCATGTTTAACTTTGGTTAATGAATATATTCAACCGCAACAGCAAAAATCTCCCTTAACTTTGGAAACAGTTTAAAGCTTATGTACGATAGAATATTTACAATATCTATATATGGCTTCTACTCCTCCTTTTTTACTTCCAGGGACCATTATTTTTCAGTATCCAGAATGGAGTCTAGATCTCCAAAGCAGCACAGTTTACATTCAGTCACCTAAATAGCCATGAGATTTTCAAATGTGAGTCTCCATACCCTCACCTCAAAAGATGCCTGTTGTGTTTTTCAAAAAGATCTCTACATCCAAGACTTTCCAGGAAAAACACTTAGGCATTTATTTTTCATGCTTAAATGGGGGATGATCTCCTTTTTAAAATCCACTATTTTTTTGGTTGCTGAGATTTAGGAAAACAAAGCAACAAATGAAAGAATAACTAATCCCCTACACTTCTATGGGAAGCATACATGCCTGCAAGATTTTTAAAATGAGGTCCCCAGTCTCTAAGGTAGTCATAACTCTGATCTGCATCTGACATGTTTGAACCTAAAGAGCTGAGTGATCCTGCCAAAGAGCCAGTCCCCTCAAATGCATAGGTCTGAAGTGAGTCATATGGAGGAACACTAGGATCTGTATTCGCTTCTTCAAGCTTTTCAGAAATGAATTGCCTGAAGATAGCACTGTCAGGGCCAACCTGCAGAGACTGTCTGTAGAGGCTGTGGATTTCTGTGGTAACCTTCTTCCGAGGTTTATGCGTTCTCATGACAGTGCGGGTCCTCAGTGCTGAAATATCAAAGGCTTCTGTGTCCTCCTCGCCACCTCCTTCATCATCATACCTGACAATGTTCTCTCTAAACTCTTCCATTTTCTCCGAAAAAGAAGACTTCTTCCTCTGCTGCCTTATGGCTAGAATGGCCAAAAAGAACACTGAGAAAAAAGAAAAAGAAAAATGTCAAAAAAAGCAAAACCAAAAAGTGCAAGGGAAAAAATAAACAGAAAATAGACCCAGAAATTTTGAATGTGAATTAAATTATTAATAGAATTCTATAAATAGGATTAAAAATTGTAATGTTTCTTAATATCAGTGTTATTGCAACGTGAAGCTACATATTAACATATTATATATATTATAAATATTAACAAATTTATAGAGCTGTAATTTTTATGAATTTTATGGTTTCAAGATAAGCATAATATGTGCTGGGAAAATGGCTAAAAAGGGACTTATAAAATAGGTGAGTGAAAGGGAGCAGTTCTTTTGGTAGAAAGGAGTTTGAAACTGATGAAAACACGGGTTATACTTTTTGAAACTCTTTTGGTTTATCACATAATGTATCAACTTAATATTCAAAATTTAAATTCTTAATCTCTCACTCCGTCTCAGATCAAAGCCTAGGAAGATCAAATGAAAACTGAGGCAATGAGCAAGATATCCTCCTCAGTTGGTTGATTCATTCCATTCTATAGACTATGCAGGGTGTGGTTCAATTATTTTTGGTATGCTGGTTAGGATATTTGTAGACTGCATGTTACATGACATTGTAACAGTACTTACTACCAAGGCCTATGAATCAGAGCACCTTGTTTCTCTCTTATATGAAAGGGTTTTTTAAAAATCTCATTTTAATGCATTATTTTTTAATCTTACCTCATTCCATTTTTAGCTGAATGATCCTTTGAAATAGTTTGTGACTTCCATAGAGATTAATTATTTCAGTTCTTAATCTTAATGCTTTACCTTACATAAGGCTATGTGGCACCTGAAGTAGGACTTTATTTCTACATATTTATTGTATACTATTTCACTTGATTGAAATATACTAGCACAAAACATGAAAGCATTTGAAACAAAAATTTTGCAGTGTTATTCTATATTTACAGGACTGAGATAGTTTCAACTCTCCAACCCCTTTGCATGGTGAACTCTTCTAATAGTAAGCACGATGATACAGGAAAATGGAAAAACCCAAAACTTTAGGTTCCAGATATAAGTGGCAAACATTAAAAAACCACTATCTATAGAAACTCCTATTATCTAATTTTAAATAATTATAAAAATACAGTTGAAGATTTAATGCATTTAAAATATTTGTGTCTGTAAAAAGTATGGTAGGTTAGTTATTTGTTTCTTTCTGATTAGTATGTTTATCTAAATATCTACTTTGACTTTTGTGATATCCATAAGCCCAGTAGACACAAAGGGTTTATTCCAGGTGGAGAAAGGACCTCTCTGCAAGCAGTCTAGAAGTCCTTGATGAATAATTTCACTGATGGTCTGGATAATGCAGTGATATAGTCTGCCTGATCCTTAGTCCCTTAAGTGCGTAATACAAAGCGACCAGGTTCAGATATCCTGCAACAATCAAAGAAAACCTGAAATGCACACTGGCCTGCCTGTAAGCTCACACTGACTAGAAGGTTTAAGGCAGAATTTCAGTTAGGGGAACTGTTTTCCAGTGTCACTTCTGAAGATTGCCTGGGACAAAGAAAGCTCAAATTTAAATAAGGTAACTCTGGAAGTACAGGTAAGTCTAGAAACTAGAAATTCACTTGTATGTTCCTTTTTTCTCTGTTCGAAACCAGGAGACAGAAGTAAGAGAACAGTGCATTCCTGGACTTCTCTATGCAGTCAAAAAATAGCTAGTGTCTTGCCAAGAGTATTCCCATCTAGAGAGAATAAATTTGAGTTGCTCTTCCATTTTTTTTCATTCTTGCAGTATCTATTCAATGTGATCATAGGGATAAATAAAAAAAAGTGTATTGTTTTGTGAGCCATGCTCTTTCTGCAGTTTCCTGCATGTCACCTTATCCTGAGAGTTCAAAGCTGTATGAAGATGCTGACTCATAATTAACAGGTAAGCATGCTGCTTCTGGGTAACTTATTTAACTGTGGGACTAAATTATAGACTTTCATTTTAGGAAAAAGTTCAGTGAGTTATCAACAAGAGATTCAGTAAAGAGGTCAAAGGTGCCAACAGGAAATAATTAGATCCAGTTTCTATTCTTATGCTAAGGAAAATAAGCTGTAACTCTCTGGACAGAATTCAGAATATTGGTGATTTTAAAAATATTAATTTCTTTTTTCACTGGTGTAAGCTCACAATAATTCCATTAATTTTATTGGGCTTGTCTTTCTTATCTTCTATTGTTGCTATGACAGATCAAAATACAGCATCAGAATAGATCTGCAAGCCTTCAGTTTCAACTCTCATCTTTTTCTTGTAGTTAACAATGATATGCTTAGTGTTGCACACTGTTATTTATAGGCTAGTAGAGGTTACATTGTATAATGTATAAATACATAATCTAGCAGTTGTTTTGGGACATTTTGGATATGGCATTTTATGAAGCATACAGCTATATGGAATATTATGGATATGTGATATTACACAGACAGCAAGGATTTGAAAGTCTTTTTCTGTATCATTATTAGCATCAACTTGAATTTGGTCTTGAGACCCATGACGACTGTTAGTTACTAAGCTCTAAGGTCAGTCATTTTGCCTTGGGGAAAAAAACAACCTACCCCTCTCTATCCCTTCTCTTTCTTTCCTGACTTCAAAAGCTACCATACCTTAGCCTCCCTAACTCAGACACGTAAAGAGTTTCAGGATGGATATTTAACCTTTAGGGAATGATTAGTGCAGTGTGCCTGCTGTTATAATGTGTCACTCAGTGAATGCTGCAGGTATATCCTTTTACTGAAGAAAAGGCACACGCATTGTACATTGCAGTAGTGATAGTAGATTCTTCTCCAGGTGAAGAAGCAGTTTCTCGAGTGCTGTCACTTCAGTATGCCTTGCAACAGCCATAGCCCCATGCAGTGCAGGAACAGTCAGCCTTAGGGGCTTGCTCTGGTTTTAAACATCATTTGCCAGATATGCATAACCCTTAGCAAAGGTACAAGCACAACTCCTGTGCATTTAAATTGCTATCAAACACACTATACACATCCACAAGGTCCCAAATGTAATGGAGATTAATATGATGTCTCCTAAGAGGAAAAAGATGTTCATCATTTGGAGATAAAGGTTATCTAGAGATGCAACCGTATTAATTGACAAAGAAACTTCCTGTTTGCTTATGGAGTTGCTTTCTGAGAGTATTATATTCTCTTTTTCCTTTATTATTTTTCATTGATCTTAGCTCTATATTTGGCATACCTAAGGCAGAATGAGTAGGGTGCTGCTTCTTTATAATATATTCTTATACTAGCCAATTTTCTTATTTAATGCTGTCTTCAGCTTTACTTGGGCACAGCATGGACTTTGGACTCTCAAATCTTTATTATTATCAGTGCTGGAGGAGCAGGTAGGACCATGATTCAATTAGAAGCAACTTTAAGGACATTGTGTCAGAAATTAAATGGAGAGGGGAGAGGGGAAGGGAGAGGAAAGAGATAGAATTGTAGTTAAGAAAACAGAAAATCAATTAAACATTTGCTTTACTGCATTTTTTTTCTAAAGTTTTTCTAAATAGCACAGTACTTCCTGCCTTCCAGTCAAGGGAATGGGAACATCTTTGTCACTTAACCAAGCTCACTTTTGAAGGAAATAAATTGTCTTAATCATACATACCCAGGAGTATCAATATGCAAGCCAAAACAGCAACTAAAGCTTCAGTGCTGAGACCCATGGAGTACATGAAAGCTCCATATCGACAGTAGAAGGTATTAACTTTGGTGTCACAGTCACAGACAGTGACAGTGAGAGTATTTGTGCTCGTCAGTGGTGGGGTTCCATTATCCAGAATTAAGATTGGCAAGTAGAAAAAAAACTGTTCTTGCCTCCTGAAGCCACTTTTTGCTGTGAAAATTCCAGCTGTGTTATCTAGAAGATAAATGATTATACATTATATGCATTTATCACTTCCTAACAGCAACAGTAAAACTCCAGTGGAATCTGACCTATTTAAAAACAATTGTGCTGTCCAAAGCTACATATTCATAGAGCTAAAAAAAGTAAACTAGACACTGACCTGTGGTGGGTTTTCTGTGTCAATCATGAATAAATTTCATTTAATTTTGACACATGTATTCCAGGGGCAATAAAAAAATTTAACCTAGGAGCTGGTTTTAATGTTTAGAGTTAAAAAAAAGTCCTACTGTGTTCGGTACCTGACACCTGCTCAGACTAATTAATTGGTTCTTAAAATGGTTCCCTATAACCAGCTGCTACCAATCCAGCAGTTCACAGATGAAATATAGACAGTTTACCAAAAGGCTTCAAAAATGTGTCTGGCAGCACACAGAGCAAGCTGGTGGCAAGGGAAAGAGGAGAAAGCAAGAAAGAATTCCACTAAGAGAGTCTTTTATTTCCTTCCCTGACTCAAGAACTGGAGCTAGCTGAGCTTCTACCATCTAAATTAGTGAAAAGTTGGCAGAGGATCTTGTCTTGCTTTATATCTATTAGAGTTTATATATCAGTTCTGTACAAGAAACGGTAAGTTCAGTTCCTCTTGCATATCGACTAAGGTCTGAAACTTAGCTTGTTTAAAACAAATTAGCCCTGTCTATATCTATGTATAATAGAAACAAGAAAAATCTGTAAATATTTACATGTCAGAATTGCTTTATCATGGAAGGGTGAATTACTGCATGTGTGCATACATGTTCATAGAAAAATAAGAAAGTATTTCTACCGTTATATATTTAGTACATTTTTACAAAAAAGTCTACTAAATTTAACTCCCTCACATTTAAGTTCTTATAGGTTTCTATCATAGCTCAGAAAGTAACCGTAAGATAAAATGCACCAGATCTGTAGAGTCAGTTTTGCTTTTGCCTAGGTCTATCCCAGTTCATGCTGTCATTTGTAAGAAATGCAGCGGAATGGGAGAGATTGAGAGCTGTTGATACCATATTTTAAAAGGTATTTTTTCCCCCATCAGTAGCAACCAAAAGGAATTGGATGTACAGCCTTGTGTGTGGCTCTGCTCAGGCTTTGTGCAGAATGAGCACATTGTGCACATTTCCCACAAAGTGAGAAAGGCTTGCGGCTTGTACACAATTTGACCTTAATATAATCTCTTCTTGGCACTGAGAGGTTAATGAAGCTGGGAATTGAAATACATATTAATACATTGACTAACCTCGGCCATATTGAGAGTAGTTTGCCATTTAATATAGTCTGAACTTTCCAAAATTTATTTCCATTGATTTATTCACCTAACTAGAAATTCAAATAATTAACGAAGTCAATAAGAACAATGTGTACTTTAGCTGAGCCTGAAGAAGCTCTTCTTTGTAGTCTCAGTAGACTGACTTTAAGTGTTCATCTTCCCTGCAATTTCATCAGATATAGCACTCATGTTTTCACTGCAGATTGGTTTTGCTTGACACGTCTGTATACCACTCTTTTAAGAGCTGGCTTAATCACTATTGGTTCTGAATAACATTAAAATATATATAGAATGCATTCATATGATGTCATCAGTAATCAGCATATGCAGTTTAAAATGTATGAGGAAATAATATTACATTTTTATTTCTGTTTAGAATTTTGATCTTGATGAATTGGTGAAGTGACAGACATGCTAACAGCAATCTTCTCTTTCTGGCAATGTTTTTTTTTTGACAAATAGCTGATTTATCTAGAAAGTTGGTATTTCCCACCATATCCAACATTAAGAAAATTAATTTTAAGGAATGTCAATGGTTTTTTCATCTCAACAATTTTTTCTTTCCTTGAAATAAAACTGACTTTTGCTCGTTGTGTTACTCATCTGAAAAAGGAAAATAAACTGTTCGGTATTATTGATTTATTGTTTTGTAATGTTTATAATTTATAATGGCAATTTCTATTAAGTAGAAATTATAAAATTACTGATGTGAGGACCACTAGAAACATGTTTTTCTTTAGGAAGGTCTTAAAGAGCTACATGAATGACATTACCTTGATTATCTTTGACAGTAAAAAGTGAGTTGTTTGTAACCTCCTGAGCCAATGAGAAGTAAAAATGGTGACCTTCTGCTGAGTCATCTTGATCCACTGCACTGATATTTTGAATTAGCTGGAAACAGATAAACAGAATTATTTAAGAATAAAGGTATTTACTTGTCCTTTAAAACAATAAAGGACAGGACAAATATGTTAAACTGTTAATTCTAGAGATGTGATCTGTGCATATGCATTACGCGCATGGTATGCACTAACAAATATATTCCTTCTATGCCCAAACAGGCTATTGAGATCCGTATTCTGCAAATACTCTGCTTTGAGTTTTCATCTATTTGAGAGAGGCAGGCATTAAGATCTTGAGAAAATGTAAAAGATTTTCTGGATAAAAAGACCAGGAGTAAATGAAATTTCCATTAATGAAAAAGTAATCATATATTCAGTGTTTTGTCCTTTTTATTTTCCAAGGTAAAAAGTATATCATTCTACATTTGAACAAATCCCCCTATACAAAACCCATTTACTTCTAGCCCACAAATTTATTGACATCATTCAACTGATGCATTGTAGCTCCAGTAAGTGAGATAGGGTGATAAGTTCATCTGCTGAATTTTTGATTTTGAATATTATAGCGGATTGATTATGGAACTTCTTGACTGCTTTTTTTCAAGACAGCAAAATAACCATTTACAAATATGTCAGAAGAGTTAGTCATTGCAAGATAAAATAAAACTCAACAGTTATGATTCAAAATAGTATCTCTCATGTCCATAAATAAACAACCACACTACAGTTAACAGAAATATTTCTGCTTAAAAGGAGTTTATATTTGCTATTTTTATCAATAAATATTTAACGACCTAAGCATCAACATATATTAGTAAGTCAGTATCCTTGCTGATCAGAAAGAAAGTAAACTGAGGCAAGACCACCAACTTTCAAAAAAGCTAGTGCCCAATTTGAACTTGACTCTAAATTACCAATTATCTGTGTCTTGTAGATATTTGTAACCAAGAGACTTGAAGCCTCAACTTTCACTAAACCAGAAAGCATGTGAATCCTAGAAGCAGTGCTTTAAAAGCAAAGTAGTAAGTCAATGAAAGTGACTATAGCTTTCTATCTGTGCCTTTGAAAACTCTTTTCTGATTAAACCATTTTTCAGAGATCTAAGACTTCAGCACATATTTCTTTTCTTTTCAAGCAAGCTAAGCTGTGATGAAATCATCACAGCAGAGTGTAAAATGTGTCTTGCACACCAGAAGCTTTGTATTCTTAGTGCTGTTCCCTTTTTATATGAAACTTATTACAAATCTGTATTTTCTGTCTGTGGAAAAGTGAGGACCCTTGAGACTTTTTTTATTGCCACTAATCAGAGGAGTGATCAGGGATGTACCTGGTGCCACCGTACAAACAATGAAGCTTCTTGAGGAAATTTTTTTCCCTTTCCTCAGAGAAAAAAAAATAAAATAAAATAGCTAAGGTGATACAGAAATACAGGTATAGGCATGCAAATCAAGAAATTAGTGAAAAGCCATAACTGAACACTAATATTACCTTGATAGTAAACTATGGGCTTAATTTTTTCTAACAGGTTACAGTTCCCAGAATATGTTCAACATGAACAACAGTAGAGAAGAAAACTACATATCCAGTCTAAAACCTGAACAATGTCACATTTTCATGATAATACTCTGCCATATAATTCACAAATTAAAAAAAAACCAAAACAACAAACCAAACCTACAGAACAAGCAAAAAACCCAACTAAACTGTATTGGCCTTTGTTAATAATTTGCTGGTAACATCTCCAAGGCTGTAGCTGAGAAAAAACTTTGTATGTCTGTCCATAAAATTCAGTGTGTCAAGCTAGGCTGAAGATGAAGAGTAATACAGCAATCTACACAGACGTCTTAGCCACATCTAATTTTATTTTTGTTTTGTTTTTTTCTAGTTGAATTACTTGGTAGAGAAGAATTACCTACCCATTCGCCAAAGGAACAAGCCAAACCAAACCAAACCAAACCAAACCAATCCAGAAGCACTAATTATACTTCTAGTTTTCATTCTCATTAATAGTTATTCAATCAGATAGTACCAATGTCTTTGAAAAGTATATTTTTAGGAGCCTCTTATGTTTGAATAGCATAAAATTTCTGCAGTTGTGACTTAGTTACTGTTTTGCTATTTCATTAATAACTTTCACTAGATTACATACAGAAGGTATTTGCCCCCATAAATTCTATCTATATCTAATCCAATCACTAAAATTCTGAGGAGTATCTGGCTAGCTGAAAAAATCACCCACCTTCCTTTTTTTTTGATCTGCACTAGATTACATGCAGAAGGTATTTGCCCCCATAAATTCTATCTATATCTAATCCAATCACTAAAATTCTGAGAAGTATCTGGCTAGCTGAAAAAATCACCCACCTTCCTTTTTTTTTTTATCTGTACTATGCTGGTTTTCAACACAAACCTAAGACTCCTGTGATTATTCTAGACGTACTCACATGTCTTTAAGGATTCAACTTACAAGCACAGGAATATTTGGAACACAAGAACAGGGCAAACCCTTATTGTTTATTTTTTACTATATCACTTCCACTAAGATTCTGCAAAACCCAGATGAGTCTATGAAATATTCAGAGAGCAATAGGCAGCTCTGATTTTGCTGACTGTAAAGAAAAAGTCCCCCAGAGAGAAGGGAAACTTTTTAATTTTTTTTTTCCTGCTTTCCTAGGCTTTTTTACATCTAAACTATGAAACTCTGGCCTTTCACCAGGGAAGTGGGCATCACAGACTGAAGAACTGCATTTACTGTTTGTGAGTCAAGGTTTAAAAATACCTTACATTTAATGTGCGAACAAAAAAAATAGAGTGAACGATGCGTCTCTTCTTCAAGGTTTTATCAGTTGTTGTATTGACTATGCTGAAATTTAATTACTGTAAAATCTCTTTTTTCAAATCTCATTAATCTAGGGGCTTTAATAATCCAGCAGTCCGTCTGAGAATATACATTTCTTCAAAATTCAGATTCATTAACTTGATTTTTCTTGAAAAATTTATTTAATTTCATAGGGGTGGGTCTCATTTACTGTTTCTTTCTAAACACACAGAGATCACTTCTGGGAACAGCAAGGGTTACTTTGATCAAAGATTACAAAAAGATGTGGCCAGTTTTACTCAACTTCGTCATCCATCTGATTAGTGGTCACTTTCAACTAATCAATATTAGTGAACGAGCCTAAGAAATTAGTAACAACTTTGATTTCTCATTGATTTTGTGTAAGCACTTCTGGACTGAATGTATAGCTGTGTGTTATTTGTCTTACAAATAACAAGGCATGGAGTAGATGTCTGCTTGGTAGTCTTGATGAAAATACATTGAAAATTAATTTCCTCTATTCCAAGTGGTCTCACTGACTTTTAATTATGGAGATGTCCATCTGGAGAGCCATCAGTAACATTAATTTTGATGGTAGAGTGTATAATTTGGAATCTTTTGAGAATGCTTCTGTATCTAAATATAGTCTTAGTATTCCCATTAAATAGATAGAAGTAGGAACAAATTTGATACCTCTCTACTTTAGTTTCTTTTGTTTTGCTTTCCTCTGTGTCCTTCAATAGCATCTCTTTATAGTTTATAGGATGTAAGAGATCTGATCATCCCCCTGTTTGGGAAGTAAAGAACTGGTTTTCTTCAAACAGACAGAGGCTTTTTAAGTAGTAGGTTTATTGTCATTGCTTAATAATGTTTAATGAGCATCAGAGTTTAATGTAGATAAAAGACTATAGTCCACTATAGTCACCACCTGCATTTTCCAGGTAGACCTTCTACCTCAAGACCAAGGTTGACTTTTTGACCGTTGCTAATATTTTTTTTATTTAAAGCATGTTGGCACAATATTGATCTGATTTCTTTGGGTCTACTGCCAGGAATTTCTTCTCAACTGTAACTCAAATGATGTACATTTCAGCAAAGGAGTAATAATTACAAAGGTCATGCCATGTGTTCTGATTTAAACGATTGCGCCATGACGCTGAGATGCCTTTTTATGTTTGTATATGCTGATAAACTCTTCCCACCTGTTCCATTCTACTATGAGATAATGTTGTTGAATCATGGTCCACATAAAACAGAAAAAGGAATTTTCCATATGCCACTATTCCCACTGTTTCAGAATGTCAGAGGTTACACTCACTGCATCTACAGGTGTAGTTTAGAATATGGGCCTGCTAGAATATATGGTGTTTTCACAACTTGACTATGGTTTTATACTCTAAGGAGTGCCCTCACTGTTTTTGTTTTTTTTTTTAACTTTGTATTTTCTTATCACTGCTACTAAGATCAGTTTTTTAAATGATAAAAAAAAATAACAGGAGGAAATAATAAACCTTGGTTTACTAACCTATGCCTTTCTCTTTTCTGCTACCAAAAATAATTTTACATCATGATTTGCTAAGAAGGATCTGTTTCAGCTAACTGCTCATTTTTAACATTAAATATAAACCCCTAGAATTTGCTTAAAGATTTCCCCTTTTCTTGTGTCAACATTTCATTATATTAAAAAGTAATATCAAATGAGTACTCTTCACTTGCACGGTAACTGCTGATTATTTTATTATATGCCAAGTACTGAATAAATAAATCTGAGTTTTTTCCTTTTCTTTAATTCAAAGTGCTCTGCATATACAGTCACTTCTTTGGATCTAATAAAAATTACTAAGCAAGCTGCAACATCAAAGTCATTTTATATGTGATCTCCAAATTACAGGAACTTTGAGTTGCCAGAACAAATATGCATTAGAGAAGACTGCAGTAATTCAGAACGTAGATGTGTTCAGTATAGCTTACCTTCAGCTGAAATCTATTTACTGCATGATATGAAGAAAGACCAATATCCATAAAAGGGTTGAAATTACCATGCATATAAATATGTACATTCTGCAGGGTCAGCCTGCTTATGCATAAGATAAGACATTTGATATAGCTTATGTTGAACTTTCAAGCTGCACTTTTAGGCTTAGTTAATTTATTAATGTCTTGGGATTTAAGCTTTCTGGGTCAAACACATTCTTGTTGAGATGTCTCTACTGTCACCTTTGGGACAGATTTGGTCCACTTTATGTTCTGGTTATTTTTATGGAATGTTTCCTCTAGAATTCAACAGTTTGTAGTAACCGTACACACACACACAAAGGGTAACTATAAAGAATTAATACCTCGTTGTGGTGATCATTTACCATGTCTACATTTTTAAAGTCAAACAGTCTGATCAAAAGGGTATCAGGGGTTCAGATGCCTTTTTAATATTGTTCTATTTGGTCTGTTACTGGCTATAGCTGTACTAGGATAGAAATCTATTTTACATAGGAAATTTCATGTTCAAGTAATTTTGAAAATAGTGTATTTAATACTGGTACTGAAATGAAAGTGGTTTTGAAATATACAAAAGGAAACTTTAGTTGTGGTTAGTATACAGCTGACTTTTGGATTATAAAACAGTACAGAACTTTAACATTAAATTGATAGTGAAAAATTCATTCAAAATTTCTAATAAACATGATGAATAGATTTAAAATATTGCCAAAACCCATCTATCTCTCTTCTTTACATCCATTTTTATTGTCAAATTTCAGATTATAGTCCCACAGACTGAAATATAATCTTTTTTTTTTAATATCTTTTGGATATAATAATAAAGAACCTTTTTTCTGTGAGTGAAAAATAAAAAGAAGAAGAATAGCACTGAATGAGATAAGCTATCATCAACTCTGTTTCAAATAATAAACATTGAATAAAATATCATAAACTCTGACTGTGATAATTATGTATTTCAGTAGCAATTTCCTATTGTTTTTCCTAAGATCATTTGTTAATAAGATTATTTAGCATTCCTGTCTTGTTCTCCAAAAGCTAAACTAAAGATGCGTATGACTCTCAAAAAGCTATGGCAATTAAAAAAAAATAATTAGATTAACATTTTACCTGTCTGTAAAATGGGGAAAATTATCATGCTCATCACCCAGTAATATATTACAGTGTTAAACAGGAATAATTCTGTATCCTATGCTCAAAGAGATTAGCTTCACAGTGCAATTTTCTCCAGTGATTCTCAAAATACACAAAACGTAAATACTTAATTATTATTGAAAAGTAGCCAATAATGTGTTAGAACACAGATGTTATTTGTTAGTGAGCAATGACAGAATAATAAAAACTTCGGGAAATAAATCACCTGGGTTTTTATATTATAGGCAAGTCCAAAACATGGATTACAAATATTCATTTTATAAGCTTCCATATTTAATTCATGGTGTCTTAAAGACAAGGAACGTGAAGTGACATTTGCTTTAATACCTGTACTTGATTTGTCAATGAGTTACCCAATGTCCAGAAGAATTGTCTTGTTCCAAGCGCCTCTGAACAAGAGGTCGCTTTTCAGGAGTGGAAATTACCAAATGCAGAATGAATAAATCAACTGCTGATACAGAAGCATGAACAGATGCAAAAATCTGCGAAGAAATTACTTTAGCAACAGGGAAAGCTTTATTTAACTGCAGATTAAAGTCAAAGTAAACCAAGCTGCAGTAAAAAGAGAGGCTCTGTGATTCAGAAATCAAAACATAGTAAAACATTTGAAAATAGCCATCACAGATGCCCCCAAAGGACATTGTAATATGTCCAAGTAATGCTAAAGCATGTCACGAACAAACACATACATTTTTCTGTCTATAGCTTTTTGCTGTTGCTTTTTTTGTTGTTCATTTTGTAGCTTTAAAAAAAAATACAAAATAAACCAAACAAAACACATATACAAAAAAAAAAAAATACAGCTTTTGGAGCCAACAGGGGGTTGGGGCACCTGATTGATGTTACCACATTCTCCATGGTGATGAGTAGGAAATGGAAAAATCCTACAGGAAAGGTTGCTTAATACAACAATTTCTTAAGCTGCCAGCTAGTGAAGGTGTTGCATGAGCTATAATTGAAACATCAGTTCACGATAAATGAACATCTGGTATGAACCTGGTCTTAGTTTGGTTCTTCCAGACTATGTTATGCTGTTGCTGAAAATACCAGACCTAGGTTTTATGTCTGGGACAGTAACTGGAAGCAAATCTGTGCCTTATGTTTTTTTTGCAGAAGTTTCTGTCTGTACTACTCAATTACCTCCTTTTGCAGACAAACAAGACATATTAATTTTGTTTTAAAGTGGGAAAAGTAAACATCAGTCTTCTGAAATTTAAATTGCAACCTACACTTATATCAACAGAACTAACTTTCGAAATAGACAAATGCACAGTACTGAAGTGGTCAACACTGAATAGTAGCATCACAGAACAAATCTTCATTGCAATGAAGAAACTGATGGCTAACTCCTTCACACTTACCTGGCCAGAAACTGCGTTTTCACAAACAAATGTTTCATAGTATTTAGGGAATTCTGGTGCATGATCATTAATGTCAAGAACTTGAATATACACATTTGCTTCTGAAATTTTTTCAGGATTTCCTAATGGTTAAAAACAGAAATCAAAAGTCATAAATAATTTACTTCATATTTTAAAGTAATGTGTACATTAGAAAATTTTACAATTCTTCAAGGTATTCTGTCACTCTTCTTCTTTAGTGTTTTGTAATTTTGAAGCTTTGGGAGAAAATTTCACCAAAATTCACATACTTTAAAAATATTTCTGCCACTGCTAGACATGGAGTAATTGCAATGCTGGCTGACTTAATAAGCTGAGCTTATATTTTTGCTCAAAGTATTGTTTACATAGGAGGTTTAATTATTAGGTATTTTGTATTATGAAAGCTGTACTGCTTCTGTTATCCAAGTATACTTTATTATTGTAGCTTTAGATATAAAAGCTACATCAGTATGGCTTATTCTTTTGTGTAAAGGAAAATAAACTGCTAATATAAGGCATTTTTTTCCTCCATATACTGCATTTACACAAGGTTATAGTGCTCTAAGTACCTTAGACAAGGAAAAGACAGACTTAACTGCACTAGTTTCTTGGTGCACGAGTTGTGTCTACACTAGGCTGAAAAACTTATTTTTTTATGTAACAAAGATGTTCATAGATATGTCACCTAATACCAACGGAAGGAAGATATGGAAGTTCAGCACTTTCCTGGACAAACTGGTTGTTCATGTTTTGGACAGACATATTCTTTGCTGGGTAAAATCTTGCTGGATGTCCAGGCCCAAAGAGTTGTGGTGAATGGGCTCAAGTCCAGTTGGTGGCTGGTTACAACTAGTGCTCCCCAGGGCTCAGTACTGGGGCCAGTTCTGTTTAATATCTTTATCAACGATCCCAACAAAAGGACATAGTGCACCCTCAATGAGTTTGAAGACAACCCCCAGCTGAGAGGGAGTGTTGATCTTCTGGAGGGTAGGAAGGCTCTACAGAGGGATCTGGACAGACTGGATTGATGGGCTGTGGCCAATGGTACAAGGTTCAACAGGGCAAAGTGTCGGATCCTGCACCTGGGTTACAACAACTCCATGCAAAGCTATAGGTCTGGGGAAGAGTGGCTGGAAAGCTGTTCGGCAGAAAAGGATCTGAAGGTGTTGATCGACAGCCAGCTGAACATGAGCTGTCAGTGTGTCCAGGTGGCCAAGAAGGTCAATATTGTCCCATCTTATATCAGAACTAGTGTGGCGAGCAGGACTGGGGAAGTGATCATCCCCTTGTACTTAGTACTAGTGAGGTCACATCTCCAACTGTGTTCAGTTTTGAATGCCTCACTAAAAGAGAGAAACTGAGTGGCTGGAGTGGGTCCAGAGAAGGGCAATGGTTTATGGTTGGACTCTATGATTTTAAAGGTCTTATCCAACCTAAATGATTCCATGATTCTCTACTGAGTACTTCTCAGAAACCCTTTGCCTGTCAGCACATCAAATCCTCATTTACATGGCATAGCACTAAGAAATGTCTGCCTTCCTTAAGATGTAATTTATTACTATAGTAGGCAAGATGCTTCACTGCAACATTTATTCCTTTCTGTCTCACTTCAAACTGTATGAGTTTGGTTGGTTCCTACCTGGCTTTTTTAATGTATAATTTACTAGTTGCTTGGAGCAAACATTTGTTTTCTTGGATCTTATGGAATCTGTGCTGATAGCTTTGAGTCTTTTGCCAAAGGAAATGGCAGCAAAAGCAACTACCACAGAGATAAAGGACTAGCTACTCAGCAGTTTCACATTGGTATTCCTCATGTGTAATCATCAGAGCCATGCTAATTTATGAAAACTTATGATCTGTCAGAGTCATCTCAAAAATACTTCTTTGTGGGATGACATTTCTCTTGTTGAATCCCAACATCCATAATAATACAACAGGCAATGAAACAGTGCTTGGCTTATTTTTTTAAATAAACATAAAAAGTAGAACACATCCTTTTTCAAAATAATACAGAGTGCAGGACTTAATCAACCTCTTTTACGTAAGTCAGAATCAGATGTGTAGGGTGGATATTTGGCTGGGTTGGGATTGAAAGGAAAATTTTGTAACGCTTATTAGGAGGCAGAGAATACCTTTGGTGGCTTCAGTCATGTACAAAGTGACATGGGAAGGACCCAGCTACCTTGGCGTATTCCTACCTTACTTGTTCATAAGATTAATGGTTACTATATTAGCTTTAAAGCCTACCATTCGCTTACACAAACATTTATATATCACCTTTCAGCCTAGAGCTGCCATTCACATCTGTTTTACCAAATAACCCTTCTTTTTTATTTATGTTTGGTTATAGTCTTGTTTCTACTTCTTTACTGATATATATATATCAGTTGTTGTGTTATTCTTTTGTCTTTGTTTTGTTTTGTTTTGGTTTGGCTTCATTTTTCTGGGGCTTTTTTTTTCCTCAGTGTATGATTAAATGATGAGGAAGAGCATTTCTCACGTTGCTGTTGGAAGACAACAGTATGGAAGTTTTAAATTTTCCTAAAATCACAGGTGTTTTTTTGAGAGGAAGCAACACATTACAGAAAAACCAGTCTTGGAATCAGTGTTTGGTAAATATTTAATGATGATTTTAGATGAAAGAGAGTGACTCCTTTGGTCGAAATTGGAGAAGATTTGGTTTCAGTGGAACAAAGTCATCCACAAAATGTCTCATAAACACAGTATATGATTATAGAAATAAAAGGCTATTAGTTCATGATATAAATCATTTCAGTTATGCCCAGACCAAGGTGACCTAACTTCGATGTTTTTGAATATAGTGTTATAGACAGTGACCTTATCATCATTAAAGAAATAATGAACAAAAATAAGAAGATAATGAGGGCTTGGTTTCTGTACAATAACTTTTATTACTGTGAAAGACTCACTTTATTTTGCTGCAGGAGGCAGTTATTCATTTGTAACATTTGGGTCTTTCCTATTTTATTGTTTAACTAAACAGAAAAGTCCAGATCAAGGTCATCCTGCTGTGTTTCCATAGCACTATTCACGAAATGACAAAAATACACCAGAGATCAATTTTACGAACACCTGCCAGCTGCCCAACAACATGAGAAGTAAGATACATTCATGCTTAAAAACTCACAGAGAAGCTGAAAAGGATGATAATGGTATTGATTCCCAAACAGAGTGAAAGACTTCAATGAAAAAGGCTATTGAATTTCCTATATTAAACTTCTAGATGTAATATTCTACATATAAACAGGGAATGCTCCTTTTTAGGAACAATGTAATTTATGAATATGTTTTTAAAGTAGTCTTAGCAATAAATAAAATTTAATTGAGATTTGGGATTAAAACCCATGCTAAAACTATTTGGCAGAACCTGTCCGATTTATTGATTGGACTCTAGTTTCATAAGTTTCCTCCCCTTCCTGAAGATGGATATGATTAGTTTTTAAATAATATCCAAATAAACATGTTAAACTGCCTTATAAGCCAGTAGCTGTTCATTTTCTAGATTGTTGTCTCAGAGTTAGTGCAACCAGATCGTGAAAAGTACAAACAGCATCTATTTGCATTTGGCCTTAAGAAAAACCTGACAAGTGAAATCTATATAAAGGATGCTTCACAGTTTTAATTGTCATTGAATAGAAGTCTAGCTGGTTTGGACCTTACGTTCACAATTATTTTGACCCACAGGTTTCTGACTGGTGTTAAATTAGACCCTGGCTGATTTCACACTACTCAAAAATCTGGTGTGAAATTAACCAGGGTCTAATTTAACGTAAGATCTTGCACTGTAGGAGCAATTCATATGCTTCAGGATAACTTGAAAGTATTACAGTCTCAATCGTATTACAATTTCCTTTCTTTTTTTTTTTTTGGAAGGTCATCTTTTATGAAAGCACAGGACCTCAGAGCTCAAATGCATCCAACTTCGATTTAACAAATCATTTTAATAATGCTCCTTAATGTAGCAAGTAACAGTACTATAATGAGAAAGAAGCATGTAGTCTCCACTTAAAAGAAGGCATATTCAGAGGATAATTACAGTTCACAGTTTACAAACCACAGTGTTCCTTAGATTTCTTACTCACTTGTTTCTGTGGCTGTAACAGTTATGTTGTGCCAAGAAGCTACCTCTCGGTCCAGAGGTTTAGTTGTAATGATTGTTCCATTGTGTTCATTGATGCTGAACAATCTTTTTAAATGCATTCCATGGACAATAGAGTACCTGCAGCAAAAAAAGTAAAGAGATACCCTAATACTGAAATGTTCCATCAGGAGCAAGGGCATAGAAAGCTGAGAAAAGAGAGCTGTGCATATATACATATAAATGTGTGCTGTAACAGATCATGAAAAACTTACACTTATAAACATTTAAAATTCACTGCTGCCAAGATCAAAGCTCTTCTTTTTATATAGCTAAATATGTCTCAGATCTATATTAATGTGAACTGAATCTGAAATGCATTATTCATTCTTACTTCTAAGTCAGGCTCGCAGCAGGTGAATGACTTCGTTGAAAAGAAACAGCAAAAGTGTCACTTGTGAAATGAATAACACTAACAGCTAAGTGAAGGTATAATGGCAAATCTATTTTATCATTGCTGACATGCTCTGATGCCAAGGGAATGAGAAAGACAGACAACTATCTGTAATGAGGTGACACCTAGACAAGAGTACAAAATTGTCATACAAGAGATGATTTCAAATGAATCCAGTGTTCCTGAATCTTCACTGAAAAGGCACTGGATGCTATGTCCATTTGTGGACATGCACATGCACACATGCATACATACATACCATTCAAATTGTTAAAGTCTAACCACTGGTCACAGGCCAGAGATGGACTGAAAAAGACACCAAAGATATTGGTTCAAATGGAAAGGATATTTACCAGTATTTTTCATGCCATACAAAAAGACCATATGTCACAATTCCTAGTAGAGACTATTTCATGGAAATAAAACCTGTTTGAAGAGTTGAAAAGTTTTTACCACTCCAGTTTTGAATTCTCACATGCAACTATTCCCTTTCGTATTGTACCTTTAGCTGTGTTTGACAAAGTCTTTCTTTCTCCTCTTGGCACTTAGGACTGCAGCTCAGATTATATGCCAGAGGTTGGATGACTCTCTAACTTATTATTTATGGTTATATTTTGTCTATTTTGAAAATTAGTAAAAGGATAAATCAAGGAACCAGCACAAAACAGTCAGTGAAAGTTCTTATTTGATCCAAAGATTTGACATTATAAACCTCTATTTTAGGGATTTACAATTCAATTTTTTTTTTTTTTTTAATGTGAGTATTCTTCATCAGCTCTACCCAAAGCTTGTTTATGGTTTTCTCACATTAGTATTTTGTTTTATTTGTTTGTTTGTCTGTTTGTGTTTTTTTTTTAATTGTAATCTGATTCTTGATAAATAAGTTTCAGAAAATCACATTGAATATTTTTAGTTATATTTTATTATTGATATAGTGAGTTTTTGTTGCATGTCTTTTTTTTGCTTTATTTGAAAACTGGGGTCCACAAGGCAACACAGCTGCTTTCTATATTATAAGCAACTGCTGTCATTTGTGATAGCAATGATTTCAAAATTAGATTCATATGTATGGCATTTCACCCAATAAACGTATCTTTATATTAGAAGTGTCATACTCTACTTTAAAGAAACTCAGTGATGCAACATATGCATCTCTGTTTTGAGACTATGCAGACATATTCACTTTGTAGCAAGTTCCATCAAAATATTTCAAGGTAAGAAGTCATAGATTTCACTAAGTTTAAATGTTTCACAGGAGCTGCTTCAGTCATCTAAAGAAACCATAGAAAAAGCTCTTTTTTTAAAAAAAAAAGTGTATGTATATTTTTATTTATTCTGATTTAATCTATTACCAGTTTACTTAGTAAATGAATGTAAAATCATAACAAATGACCTTTCATTGACTAAACTTCTGAAACCATACCTATAAGTATATATATATATACACACACATAGAATCATAGCATCATAGAATCACAGAATGATTAGGGTTGTAAAGGCCTTTAAGATCATCTAATTCCAACCTCCCTGCCATAGGCAGGGATGCCTTGCAGCAGATCATGGTGCTCAAGGGTCTGTCCAACATATATATATTTCTTCTATTAGGAATCTACACACCATAAAATATTTTGTGTCTCATCCATTTATCCCAGTATCCTATCTTATCAAAACTGCACAGTACATAGTGACATCAAGCAACTCACGAAGCTATTGTAATTATAAACCCCATGTTAAAGATTAATTACCTGCTTTCTCCCTCAAGAGATAGCAAAATTATTTTGCAAAATTAAAAGCCTGGGGGGCTCTTTTTATATAATATCTCTATGGGGCAATTGTGGCAGATGTAGGGAGATAGTAAATTTTTAGTCATGCTGAGCTGAGCGGATGCCAGAGGATCTGTTCTGTGTCTCCCTCCCAGCAATGAGTCAATCTCTCTGTATCTCTAGATTATTTAGAACAGACTGGAATACCTCCAAGCACTTATAAGGTTTGGCTGTGGTACCATAGCTCTGCTGCTGTGTTCAGCCTCTTCCAGGCCACTGTCTAAAACAGTGTTTTGTCTCAAAGTGATTGCAACAATGCACAAAGTTAATTTATATAAATTTCTGCCTAGGGGCCAGGATTTAACCGATTGTACTGGTTTTGGATGGGATAGAGTTAATTTTCTTCATAGTAGCTTGGATAAGGCTGTGTTTTTCATTTATGATAAAAACAGTGTTGATAACACAGGGATGTTTTGATTATTGCTGAGCATTTCTTACACAGTGCCAATGTATTTTCTGTTTCTCATGCCACCCCACCAGCAAGCAGGCTGGGGGTGCACAAGAAGCTGGGAGGGGACACAACTGGGACGGCAGACCTTAACTGACCAAAAGGATATCCCTTACTAATGACATCGTGCTCAGCAAAAACACTAGGAGGTGCTGGGTATTGGCCACCTGATGGTAAGCAATTGTTTTGGGATTTTTTTACATCACTTGTTTTCCTTGAGGCTTTGTTGTGGCTTTTCTTTTCACTTTTGTTGCTATCTTTGTTTCTTCTTGTTGTTGTTATTATTATCATTAAACTGTCTTTATCTTAACCTATAAGTTTTCACACTCCTACCCTTACGATTCTCTCCTGCATCCCAGTGTGTGGGGGAGTGAGCATGCAGCTGTGTTGCCTACTGTGGTTAAACCGTGACACCTAGAATAACCTAGACTATCACAATGAAAGCATGATTAAGTGTAATCATAAACCAAGGTCAGGAACAGAAATAGCCTTTGGAAATCACAACTACATTTATGTTTGAGGCCTGTTCATATTTAAGTTGGGTACCTGATTGGGGAGTCATCATCATCTGGATCTCTAGCAGTTACAACGCCGACCAGTGAGCCACTCACAGCCCCTTCAGCAATCTCCATCACATAATTCTCCATGGTGAAAACTGGAGGTTCATCAGCATCTTCCACATTAATTTTGACAATAGTTTTGTCTTCAAATGGTCCTTCTTTCTGAAAATGGTCATCAATGTACCTGTTTGCAACTTTTGCTCCAATACTGTATCTCCTCTTACTTTCATAATCCACGCTCTGTTAAGAAAGAAAGAGAGAAGCGGAATTGTTTTTTTTGTTTCACATTTGAATTAAATACAATTCAGGAAGTGATGTGATATTAAAAACAAACAAGCGCTACCCTTCTTGTGGGATTTTTTCAAAAGGAGTTCCTACTACGATTTTTTTCTTCGGTTAAAACCACTTTAGAATTAAACTGTGTTACGGCAGTTTTTTGCTTTCACATACAGGATGGCTTTAATGTTACAGTTAAACAACACTAAAATAAGTCTTTCTGTAGAATGATACCCCTAAGAAAAACAATTTCTATTAATGCTTGGTTCACTAAGGTTAAAACTGATGTAGGTTTAAGTTTAGTGAGCACTGTTGTTTACTTTCACATAAACAATGGGTCAGTTAATCTGTAGGGGTTAAGAAGATTATGCTAAAATTTAGCCTGAAAAATAAATAAATCCCCAAAAGCAATGAGTGTTTGATAAATACATTATTATTAATAAGCATATTACAATTTTATATAGTCATTAATTTCTGTAATTAAAAAAAAAACAACAAAAAGCCAATGAAGTAAATACCTTCCTGTGTTGTAATAAATCCAAATAGAGAACAAAACCAAACCCCAAACTATCAAATTTATAGCACTCAGTTCTTCAGGGTCCTGGATCTCGCTAGACTATCAATCCCTATCATCACTTCAGATGATGACCCAGAAATCTTCCTATTTGATTCCAAAATAAGTCACACAGTATCAAAGCCTTTTAAATATCATAATTCATAAACTTGTATCTTTTTTTGAGACAACTGTCTTTTCAAAGCTATGTCATAACAAAAACACCACTGATTATAATACTGTAATACATTCCAACTTCTGTTAACTTTAACAAAAGGTGTTCGAAGTGGTGAAATATTGTGCACAACTTATTGATAAAGATTTTACAGATGGTGCACAGAAGAGCATTTTCTCACAATGGGAATATACTGTTGCACAGCTAGGAATTAACATTAAGGTACTTTGACTGCCACTATTGTATTCAGCAGTAATGAGTCAAAAAATGTAAACAGAAATAAAAGCATTTTTCTTTTTATTCCCCCAATATCCTAATCAAATCACAAAGACAGAAGAAAGGAATAGTAGAATGCAAAACAATAAGCCTGTTTTAAACATCCAGATTGCTTGAGGAGGGTCATTCCACTATTCAGAGTTTTTTTAGAAGGTTTCTGAGATCTTACCTTTTTCAATAAGATGATTCCTTCTTGAGTCTCATTGTTAGTAATGATGTCAAAAACATCTGAATTATCTCCTTCAATAGAATAGTTCATGGCTGCATTCTCCCCTATGTCACTGTCTTCTGCGAAGACTTTGCCTACAGTAGTGCCCACAGGAGCCTCTTCAGAGACACTCATGTAATAGAGTCCTAAAGAAATAAATACCACCACAGTTTAGTGAACCACCATGGTTAATAGCTGCTGTAGCTATGATGGCCTGATCTCAGAAATTTGTGCAAAACCAAGACATAATTTACAGTTAGGATGGTGAAACATTGGAACGGGTCACCCACAGAGGTGGTAGATGCCCCATTCCTCAAAACGTTAGAAGTCAGTCTGGACAAAGCTCTGAGCAACTTGGTGTGGTTGAAGATGTCCCTGTTCACTGAAGATGGGTTGGAATACATGACCTTTAAATTTCATTTCCAACCCAAGTATTGGAAAGCTGTGATTCTATTCTCTGATTCTATGAAATGACAAGGTGAAAAAAGAGGGGAGGGCAGCATTCATACTGCATTTCACTAGTTCTTCCTGACAGCACAGCTAGCAGAGAAGGTCAACTCAGTTGCCAAAAATTATACAGTATCTGTTGGAAAGGAATGAAAAAAGAAGAAAAAGAAAGAAGGTGAGGTAAAATGGTACTAAATATCCTGTAGCCCAGATTTTAGGCTTCGATAAAATAAACTGTATAGAAAGCAGTTTAGTAAGTCATTTATCTCCAAAGCCTACTGATAAAACCAGCAGGACTGAGGTCTTTTGTGGTGATAGGTTTCCTTTTCATTTTTGAGCTTTGTATGGAATTCATTTTATTTTTATTTAAATCTATAGACTGAAGTCAAAGCACAGACCTTCCAGTGAACTTAACAGAGTTATAGTACATCTAAATTTCCTCAAGACTTCAACTATTTTAAGTAGCCTATACTCACTCTGTTGAAATTTAGGTGGATTGTCATTGATGTCAGAGAGGTTGATGGTAACAGTGGCTGTTGCTGAAAATGACCCTGCTTGCCCAACCATATCTTTGGCTTGGATGATGACCAAATACTGATCTTTTGTTTCTCTATCCATTTGGGAAGCCATTCTGATGACCCCTAAGACCAAAAAATATAATATAACAACAAATAATAGTACCACTTTTTCCCAATATCCGACCATATATTATGGGTATAAAATGCATTGTTTGATTTTTTGCATTGTAGTTATTAATTGACATGCACTGTACACTGTCCTAATATTAAGAATTAGTATTCATGGTAACATCTATGCTGCATGACAGATACATTCTGCATACTTTGAGATGTGGGGAGTAAAACACAACATATATTTCCTCCATCTTACATAACCATCTTTCTTCATCAGTGTCATGGTTTAAGCCCAACCGGTAACTCAGAACCACGCAGCCGCTTGCTCACTCCCCCTTATCTACCTTCCCCTGCTCCTGGAAGGATGGGGAGGAGAATCAAAATAATGTAACTCCCACAGGTTGAGATAAGAACAGTCCAGCAACTAAAGTGTAACACAAAACCACTACTGCTACCACCAATAATAATAATGATAAGGGAAATGACAAGGGAAGAGAATACAACCGCTCACCACCCACCGACCGATACCCACCCCGACCCGAGCAGTGATCTAACCCTTCTGGGTAACTCTCCCCAGTTTATATACTGGGCATGATGTGTTGTGGTACGGAATACCTCTTTGGTTAGTTTGGGTCAGGTGTCCTGTCTCTGCTTCCCACCGGCTTCCCCTCCTCCTTGGCAGAGCATGAGACTCAGAAAATCCTTGGTCAGAGTAAACATTACTTACCAACAACTAAAAACATTGGTGTTATCAGCACTGTTCCCAGGCTGAAAGTCAAAACCACAGCACTGCACCAGCTACTAAGAAGGAGAAAAATGGCTGCTACTGCTTAACTCAGGACAACCAGAAATCAGGATTTTTGCACGGATGTCACATATTTGTGTTTTCTCTAGCACAAGAGATAGGAATTGTCCTGCGTTTAGCAGGAAGGGCGGGAGTGAGCAAGCAGCTGAGTGGTTCTGGGTTGCCGGCTGGGCTTAAACCATGACAGAATGTCACATAATGAGTCAAAGAGCTGTTAATCCAGAATTTTTCCTAGGTCCATTTGCTGGATGAGGTACTCAGAATCCAACTCATTTCCTTAACAAGATAATTTTCTAAATAAATTGTTAGTTCTTCAGACAGAAAGAATTTCAGAGAAAGAATTGATTGGGTTTTAAATCTACGACCTATGCAAAGATGTATAAATGTAAGGTAGTATCAGTTGATGTTTGTGTCAAAATGAAGACATTTTTAGCATCCATTTTATGTTAGTTTACTAATGTTTTCAGGTTGCAAGATCGTTTGTAGTACCTGTTTTTGGCTCCACAGAGAAATAAGGCTGTCCCTGAATGAGACTGTAAAGTAGACGGGCACTATTCCCATAAGAAGGATCATCACCATCTGTAGCTGTTACCTGTATAACTGAAGTACCTTAAGGAAAAATAAAATAGACTATGCTTATTGTCCTGTATAAATTAAAAAATATAAGACCTTTTTTAAAAAAAAAAAGCTTTTAACATACCAGTTATATTACCAAACAGTCCTGAAAATTTACAGGAGCAAATGACATGTTCTAAAATTTATCATTAAAAAGGGAAAATAGTTCCTAAGCAACTATTTTTATTGCATTCAAATTTTCAATGAAAATATAAATAAATAGCATGACTTTTCAGCACTGTATGTTGCTTAAAAGACTACATATCTTCTGGTATGTGAATGGAGTACAGAAAATTGTTTCTCTTCCCCTTGTATATTCTTCAAAGTATTTCATGGAAGTTTCCCATGGGAATAAGAAAACACAGCCACTTTATCACCAGTAAGCTTACTGATGATAAAGAAATTAGTTGTTAGCAAGCAAAGCAGCCAAGAAGTATAACAAGGCTCTGATAATATTTTTTATGCTTGAGTCTTTAATGAGCCTGTCCCATCGCAAGAGTGACAGCAGAATCTGTAGTGAAAAACCGCAGCAGAATCAATCTGCAGAGCTTAATTCCATCTCTGGCTGGAAGTTGGTTATGTCCTAAATAAAAGACTGACAGCAATCTCATGTCCTAAATACAAGACCGACAGCAACCATCAATGCAGACTGGAAACATTCACAGTAGCATCATTTTGAAAGGTAATCATTATTTTTCGCTTGTTTTCGTCACCTAGGTTCTGCATAAGGATACAGATATCACTTCTTGCAAATAACAGCAGGTAGTCAAGCTAATTTCTAAAACTTTCTGGCATGTGTTCATATGGTTGCAATTGCTTACTAGTATAGCTGGAGGAGGAAAAAAGAAGAAACTCTGGCGTGCAAAGAGTTAAATCAGAAACACTTTTTTAATAACACACTCAAGGTTGATACTTATCTCCAGTAAAACAAATATATTCATTTCTGAATTTTCCAGCAGTTCCATTGTTTTATTTTTAAATAGAAATTAAGAAGGCTTTCTCATATACGGGTATGTTGAATGAAATATTTTGATTATTTAAAAAAAAAATATCTTTTGCATTTTCTCTCAGTTTATTCAGCAGTACTTGAAGTGATTCCATAATGCATGCTGTCTTCTCTCAGAATAGAGGTAGATGAAAACATTATCTATTGCCATCTTTTGGAGTTATATGTCCTTCAAAACATACCTACAGTACCAAACTTCTGACATATAGGTATGCATCAAATATGTGTGTATATGTATACACATATATACTGCTTTTTATAACTCTGGGAAAATGTTAAATTTAAAATGACAGATTAATATTTAATCAGGGCACATATATGATTCAGAAATAATGGTATTCTTTAATAAGACTGAACAGTAAAGGAAATCTTCAACTACAAAACTGTTGATTTTGTGTCAGCTACGGTCTATGGAAACTGTTCTAATACAGGAAATTCATCCTGTAAGACAATTTAATATTACTTGAATGCAGTTGCTTTGAAAAAAAAAAAATAATGGAGTGCTAGTAAGGAAGGGAGTAATGGATAATACAAGAGGTACAGTCTGTTATAAATGTCTTTTTTTACTAAAGAAACCCGAGTGCTCACATCTATGCTTAGAAATTGACTTGTTTGCAGCACCGTATTTAATAGATCAGGAATAAAATCCAACATATGTAGAACTGCAATGCTATCATTACAGCTTTTGTGCATCTCACTCATTTAAAGGCAGATACATTTTCAGCATGATTTCTAAACATTAGAAAGAAATGCTGAATCTAAACCAGCTTTTGCTCCTTCTCTAAGCCCCAGCCTAGGTTTCTGCTTGCCTGTTGACTCTTCCAGAGTATAGCAGGAGACAGAAGCATGGAATTTGCCCAGTTGGGTTTAGTGGGGTGCAGCTGTTGGATGTAAGGAAAAGGTGAACAGGCAATGGGCACCTGGGAAAGAGGGAGATGACATGGAGGAAAAACAATAGCAGATGTCGTATGCTCTCAGGAGGAAGACTATTTCTAAACTGAAGAGGCCATAGACCGTGTAAAGAGACGGCATGGTTTCCCCACGTATTTTTTTATGACAAAGATTTCATGATCACTATATGAGCCTCTACATTGCATATAGGCCATGCAGTAAGCAGAAGAAAAATGTTATCTTGGGTTTAGAATATGCTTTTATTTTTTAATTTTTCACTGTCATGAAGCCTGTTTTTCTTTATACAATTAGTCTGCAGAAAAAAAAAGCAAACCATTTACTGAATGGAATCAAATTTGCCTACACATTTCTATTTTAGTCATAGAAATTGCAATGTTAATGTTGTGTAGTCAAAAACTCCAAAAAGACATTTTTTGTAACTCCATGATTGGAGAAGAATAATTGATCAGATACAAACAATATCTTTCAAAAAACTGATTAATGCAGAATTACCCCACAAACAAACAAACAAACAAACCCAAATAACCCTAAAAATCCAACTCTTGTCATTGCAGGCATGACATGATATAATTGACAATTGAGCTATGATACAATTTCACGACACGTGTGAAAATGGACATCATGGCAGGGAAAAATTAACTGTATGGGCTTTCAAACATGCATTTTTGAATATGTGAGTCTGTGTGATGCTGATGTAAAGTTTAGCCCCAAATATGTGGTTTTCTTTATAAGTAATGTCTTAAACTGGATAGTAAACATGCTTACACATTTATTGCTTTTTATTACCTTGATTTAAGGCAAACTACATTTTGCTGATTGCTGTATAAGATTTTTCTTTGTATTTCTGAAGTCTTTGTTTTACCCTTCTTAACAAAATGTGTTAGTGTTACTTATATATTGCAACCCATTAGGTAGAATACAGGGCGCACATATGGCAAATTGTTATTAATTTTTCTAACTGGAGCTTGAAATCTATATAAGCATTAAATACTGATGTATTATTGCATGTGAATCTTAACCATTTTGTAAGACATACTGCATTAGTACAAGTTTAACAGGTATATTGAAGATACTTAATGTATAATTGTACCAAATGGCTGAGAGAAAAGCACAGCCCTGTGTTATAAGAGTCCATTTGCTGACACACTTTTCATTTACTGTGCCACTTGCATATAAAATCATAAAAAAACTCAGTACTGAACCTAAAGAGAGACAAGAAAGAAGTAAAATGTATTCTAATCTGTTGGCCTATTTGAGTATTTATGTTGATATTTCTGCTTAACTTTAGGCAAATTTGTCTGCATTGATTTTCTGTTTTTTTGTGGTTCTCTGAGACAAGTGACCAGCTGCAAATAATTCTATCTTTGCTTTCTTAGCTTCAGACAAAGTGTTCATTAACAGTGAACTGCTTTCCCAAGTACTGATCACACTTCCTGAGCATGTTTTCTGTGAGGAAATTGCTAGGAGATTCCAGATCTAACATCAGTGTGTTGAACTGCTAGAGAGCTCTGAAAAAGAGCAAAGTGCAAGTCTGTTGCACTGTATCATTTAAACTAATTCCAGTCTACATCCCTCATTATGCAAGAGGATATTCTATTTTACTGGGAGAAAACCACTGATATTGATGCCATCATGGTACCAATGCTGCAAATTTTCATTGGTTACTGTTTCTATATACTGGGAGCTTAAAAATTTCCATGTAAGGATGAGTGCTTTAGGATGCACACTGAAATAGGTTTCACTTCAGAAGTGCAGTCTCTATCCTCTGAAAAGCAGGGTAAGTGAGCCCAGAGAAGTCCTCATGGTATCTGGTTCAGCTCTTATATGCACTCGAGCTGACCACTATTAAGGTATAAACTGTTATACACCACTCCATTTACATTCTATATGCCAGATATACACAGTAGTATACCAGTAGTGTAGTAGCATTACATGGAAAAGTAGGTAAAAGAGCGATCTCTGAAATAACTATAGTATTAGTGCTGGAAAGGTAAAACATAGAAGAAGTAGTGTAGAAAATATATCAAGATCCACAGGACTGACTTAGATTCACATACCATACGCTGCATGATTGCATATCTGAGTGTTTACTATTTCAGGTAGTCTGTGTCTGAGAGAGGAGGCACACAGGGATCTTATTTTATATTTCACTTACATTGACCAATGTAATGTGGTGTTACTTCAGATATTTTTAATTCTTTTTTTCAATATGCCCATCATTAAGATAGGAGCTCGTCATTAAGACAGAAAGATAAAATAGAAAGAATACTTAAGTCAATTTTTTGTATACTTTTATGGATGGTTACAGAACTGTGTGAGTTTAAATAAAGTTGTATTAAATTATCAGCTATTTTAAAATGACTTTTATAAGAGACCAAGTGCTTCATAAACAACATTTTACAACAAAGAAAAACAAAAGAGGAAAAAGAGCATTGTCAAAGTCTTAAATCTGTGTAGTATCAGATAAAAATACCCAGATAATTCTAGACAACAAACTATGCCCATTATTACTGTGATCACATTTAAACTAAACACCAAAAAAAAAAAGTCTTTGGTAAGGCATCTATTTTCTCATCTGCAAGCCTGCATGAATGAGCAAGATGCAAAGGCTAGAGGTACCCTCTGAAGCACCAACTGATTATGTCAGGAAAAAGTAATTTGACGAAATCTCAGTGTAGAAGTCTGTAGACAAATAAGTTTGTCTGCATGGAAGAAAATGGCATAGAAAATGGCAATCATACACCCAAAAATTATTTCCCTGGGAGAAAGCAATATAAGCAGGATGACTAAGAAATAAAATGATTAAATGGATATCTTTTGTAGCTGGTAGTGAATTTCCCAGCAAAAATTAGGATACTAACCCCACTTTTGAGTAAACCCCAAGCATGAATATGCTTTTCCTGCAACTTCTATCCATTCTGGCAGAAGATAAAGTTTACAGCTCCCTGTGAAAGATTCACTGAATATGCCCTAAAAGTTGAATGGGTAATGCTGAATAAAACATAATTTTTATTACATTTAATGATCACTGATGTTATTACATTAATGACCTCATTAATTCATAGCATTTTAAGTAGCACAATATTTGAATATTTTTCAATATTATTTGTAAAAGAAATAACCCGAAGAAATAGAGGTACAAATTTAAAACATTACTGGGATTGTTTCTGTAAGGCTTAAAGAATCCTTTAAGATATTTTTTTAAAATTTATCTTAATAACAGACAAATGTCTTTGATTAAAAAAATTATTTGAAGATAGCAGTATCTGTAACATGCTTTTTATGTTAGCTGCATTCACACTTTGGGTTTTTTTAAAGATTTATCTGTATGATATAGACATTATATGACAGGCATATATTTGTATGCTATAGACATTTGACAGGCTGAGAAAGTTGGAACTGTTCAGCCTGGAGAAGAGAAAGCCACGTGGAGATCTCCTAGCAGTCTTCCAGTATCTGAAGGGGGTGTTTAAGGATGGTGGGGAGCGACTCTTCATTAGGGACTGTAGTGATAGGACAAGGGGTAACGGGTTAAAACTTGGGGGAGTTTAGACTGGATATAAGGAAAGAAGTTCTTTGCTGTGAGAGTGGTGGGGCACTGGAATGGGCTGCCTAGGGAAGTTTTGAATGCTCCATCCCTGGCAATGTCCAAGGCCAGGTTAGACAGAGCCTTGGGTGACATGGTCTAGTCTGAGGTGTCCGTGCCCAAGGCAGGGGGGTTGGAACTAGATGATCTTAAGGTCCTTTCCAACCCTAACTATTCTATGATTTTGTATGCATATGAGTACGTACACATACATGTGTATATATATATATTTTTGTCATATGTTAATTTGCTTCATATTAATTGTATTTATTGTATTGAGTTTCCAGATACATGACAGATCTGTTTGATCATGTGGAGGTGGGAAAGAAGAAGTGTTGGGATTAAGGTTACTTCTCTTGACAAGAAAATTATAATTCATGTGGTTAGCAAATCAGAAGAGAATCTGACTGATGGGAAAGAGGCTTGGCAGTGTAAATAGGTAAGCATCATATATAATGTAAGGATGGTCATGACATCAGCCCGACATCAGCTTCATACCATTCCTGTTCTGAACCCATTACTTATAAGAAAGAAGCTATCTCTATCTTTGGTGGGGGGAAAGCGGGAAATTGTGGGTGCTTGTAATGTGATTGTGATTCTTTTGTAATTACAGTACAATATGATTTATACTACACAGGGTGTAATAAAGGCACATTATTTAATTATTAAGCAGAATCAGAGTAGACTGAACATTGCTTCTGTGTACTTCTGAGTTCAACCAAGCTTATATTTATGTTCTTAAAAGAGTCAGATCAAGTCAGAGCACTTAAAATTTGCATGCATACTACTTTTCTTTCAGATTGTTAGAAGCCTGAAAAGCTGACAAGTTGCAACAATAATCATACACTGAACATTTTTCTAGAGTCTAGGGTGCTATACTGACTAAAAAGTAGTGAAATCGGTCAGTCTCATGTCTCCTCTAGAGGATCAACTGGCTATAGTACTCTACCTATTTCAAATGGTAATATTATAATTTTAAATGAGTACCCATTTCAAGGCTGAATCACTGATGAGAAAGACAACTCTCTAAAGTCAATCCAAGCAGATTCTTTAAAAGGACTTGAATACATGTAGATACCTAAATATTTGAAAGCCAGGATATTAAACAGAGGTGTGTACAACCTTCAGTTTAAGCATATATCTTTGAAAATTTCCAAGCTTGTAGAATAGTTTGTTTCCTTCTTACTGAAAGGCAGTCTATAAAATATGTTATTAAAATTTTATATCAATATAGCTATCAGGAAAAAAGTCAGGAAATAAACAGTTTGGTTCACAGCATGCAGTACCTTCAGGTGACATCTCTGGAACAGTGGCCATGTAAGGTCCATCCAAGAACTGTGGTTCATGATCATTGACATCTCGAACCTTGATAATAAATTCTGAATCAGGTTCAACAGGAAGCTGAGTGCTCCTGTTAATTACTTGTGCTCTTAGAGTGTAAAAGGCTTTCTTTTCTCGATCCAGCTTTTGTGTCACGTAAATTTTGCCGTTATTTTCATCAATGATAAAAATGCTTCCAGCTCCCTCCCCAGTCAAAGTGTATTTTAGGCTGCCATCCTGCTTGTCTAAATTTGATTGCAGCTGCAGGTACAAAACAGAAAAGATTAGCCACATTTTAAGAGGTGCAAAGTTTTGGAATTTGTAGGGTTTGTTTTATTTCATTCTACAATGAGTTCTGTCACTAGTGAGCTTTCTTGGATACTAATATTTAAAAGAAGGTACGGTCACATTTTCATCCAGTCATGGCTCAGTTTTAAAGTTTTTAGATAATAAACATATAAATCCATGGTAAAACTGAAAAAAAGATGCTTCAGACACTTTGAACTGAAGGGAATGAATGTAAGTACCTACTTTACTTTGTATCTTCATCAGCTCTCATAAACTTCAGCTGAAAATGATGTGAAGTTCATTAAACATTATCTGAATTTTTTATTACTACAAATTACAAGTGTACTGTGTGAGTTTTATATATATTTTTTGTACTCAGCAATATGAAGTGTAAATATGAAAGACAGTTCTATTTCTGTTGATATATTTAAGAGATGAAATGCTATTCTGTGATATAAGCCTGTATTATTTATTTTGAAATAAATTGATAGACATTTTCAATTTCCTTCTAGGAATATCTGCATCCTCTGCTGTCTTGTAAAGATGAACTTTATGATGATGATTCCTCTGATGAAGCTGAGCCCTGGAGATCACTGTGGTCCAGCTTTGTTTGTTCATGACAACAAACCAGTTCTGTTCATATTAGCAATATGCAACTACTTTTTAAATAGCAATTACTTAATTTCTTAAGATTTAGAACTATTTAAAATATGAACAACTTAAAGTCAAACGTTTTGAAATTAAGTAGTCTTGTGCAAAATATGGGGCAGGTCTGGCCATTTATGAGTGGTCTAGCCAAATTCATTTTAACACCATACAAATTGGGTATCTGGATAGGTGGCACCACAGATTTGTTTTGATCCATAATCTTGGTTTCCCTGTCATGAAACCCAGGGCATGGGAAAGGTGATATATATCTAGATCTTTAACACCAGATGGGGTTCAGATGTGATCACAGAGTGCACCAAATCTTTAGAGAAGTGTGCCTCTCGCTGCGTTTTTAGACATAACCTGTGTTGAACCACTTCATGCAGCATCATTTACCCCAAAAATATTTTCATGCCCCTGACCATGTTAAATGAGAGGTCTTTTACAAATGACATTTGCTGAGAAAGCAAAGTTAAGATCCTCGGTTTACCTGTTTTATTAACCTGGGCAGAAAAGAATTCATGATCTTTTTGTTGTAGATGAGAAGTGGGAATAGTGACTTAAAAATGGACTGTCTACCTTTTAATTTTCTTTGATACGGTCTCTCTTCAGGGCCTTATTTATTAAAAATCTGTGTGTTGATTATAGACTATAATTTCATTTACCAAATGAAAAGCATAATCTCAATAAAAAGGCACAAATACATATGTCTGATTAGACTGAAATAAATTAACTCTATTTTTCAATAAAAATTCCCTATAGTTTACCTGTGAGAAATGTAAAGGAAAGATTATGAAATTTTTCTAATGCTGTGTGAAAATATAGGACACTTATGAAATTTCTTTACAAGAAACTATTTTCAAGCTATGGGAAAATAATAATTATTAAAAAAATCAATATGTCTACACTTTCTTTTAGAAGTGAGACATCACACTTCTACAGTACTTACTTCGAAGGAGCTGTGAAAAAGTAATTAATGAATTTTGAACACTTCACCCTTTGGACCCAATTAAATTTTAGTGCTAGTTAATTAACAGTTAAGCTTATTTTGGTTCATTCATCTAGAAATTGCCTTAAAGAAAAGGAAACTAGATCTCAAGATTACAATTACTTCTAGCATGCAAAAAAAGTATTTAATAATAATAATAATAATAATTACCATCAGAGGGAGAAGAAAGTAGTAGGTAAAGCCTATCTTAAGACAATTAAGGTAATTTTCTTAAAGCATATTTTTAAAGGAGGGTGAAAAATAACTGCTCCTTGTGCTAAACCTACATTAGTCTAATGAACCATGACAATTCCTGTAGGTTCTCAGTGGTAAAAGGATTTAGTATTAATCTGCTTCATTAAAAATTAATGAGGGGTAAATCAGCTGCTACTTAGTGTAATATAAAATCATGCAAAATACTGTTTGTAAACGACACTGCACTCAGTATGTCTGCTTTGATGCAGTGCCAAAAATAGCACACGGAAATTGCCAGATGTTGATAAATAAGTCTTTAACCTTCATTCAGAAAACAGAAAAGGACTTTTTATCTTGATACCTTCATCTGCTGTATATGGAGACAGCTTTAGCAACAGAGCGAATGCGGAGTTTCCTCGACAGCAGACATAGGTGAGGGAAGGTCCTTGGTACTGCCACAACCTCAAACTCTTGGAGTTATCTGACCCTAAGTCAGGTCACAGTAAAAGAGAGATGTTGTGCTGCCCAATTACAGCTCCCAAAGCTTCAATTTTTGCCTTTTTTTGTTATTGCCAGGTTGCTGGAGGCTTTTGGTCTTCCAAGTCAAGGTAGCAAGCTGCTAATCAGCATGTTAAATCTAACCTTGTACCATTCTTGAATCATTACTTATCATACCTGTCCAACATAGACGGGCACCATTGAAGTCTGTTCCTCAGTTGCAAAAAGTGGCTCCCA
Organism: Coracopsis vasa; assembly: GCA_026283785.1. Lineage (NCBI taxonomy): Eukaryota > Metazoa > Chordata > Aves > Psittaciformes > Psittacidae > Coracopsis > Coracopsis vasa. Next base: position 6,123 of record JANHGB010014700.1, on the reverse strand, counting down.
CACCCAGCCACGTCTCACTCTTCGAACTGCTGTGAAAGACTGATATGTGTTTCGAGCCAAGCGGCTCTGCGTGCTTGGAGAGCAAGGCCAAAGTTGAACCAGCATCAGTGTGAGAGATAGCAATTCAGAGAAATTCATGCTGAACTCTTCTTTCAATCAATCTTCATCTGTGGAGGAAGGGAAAAAAAGAAAAAAATCCTGACAAAACATCACTTCTCTCTTTCCACTTTTACATATTGATTCTGTGCAAATGTAAGAGATGACTTGCAGTGTGAAAAACCTCCTCCTCTCCCTAAAAGGAAAGAGCCGAAACAAAGTCAGCTTCTGATTAAAATAGAGATTCTCTTAGAGACTCTGGCGTGAAAGTCAAGTGTTTCAACTGTCTGTTATGAATATGCCACACAGGGATATGCAAAAAAGGAAAATCATCCTTCAATTAATTCATCTTCCAAATTAAGCTGGGTAATTGTATTGTGTAGCCTAAGAATAATTTGATTGAAATAATTGTATGTTTCTGCTTAGGCAGGGCTCATTTTGAGCTGCAGTCACAGAATTGCCTGAAGGGTGAACATCTAGCCTTAGTGGCCCTGATGACTGACAGGTGAAACAGAGCAGTGCAGGTAATTTTTTAACCTCTTCTTTCCTTCTTTACCAACTCAGAAAATGCCTTCAGAAATGCCAAAGGCTGTAGCATACCATGAGAAGCAGCAAAAATTTGCAACTTTCTCCTCCTGATCACCAGAAATTTTCATAACTGATTTTACCACCTCTGACACCCTTGTTTTCAATTAAACAGGCAAAGGGCAAATGCATCTTGAAAGCTGTAGGTTTCTGAAGCTAGTTTCTTTCAGAAAATGAAGGCTTTGCACAAACTGCATGATATTATTGACTTTTCAGTGATTTTTGGTATAATAAATTAAATTCTGAATTTTAAATCAAGTGCAGTTCTCAGGTAAGAGCAGCCATCTTTTGAGATAAAAAGCAAAATTATGAAAATCATTACCATACACAGTTCTTAAACCTTACTTGGCAATGATATTAGCCATTTTCTTCAAGGCTTTAGACTTTTCCTATGCTAGAGCAGCCTGGTTTATGATTTTATCACATGCCAGTCTGTCTGTACAACATATTGCAAAAATATTTGGCTGCATTTACTTTAGGCCTGAAAAATCCATAAACCTTTTACCTGTACAGGATAATGTATAAATGTATGTATTTTAAGATCATTATTTAAATAATAGTGTTTGTTGTGGTTTGACTACCATAGCTGAACCCAGGATAGTGTTATAAACACCAATCCTTATTCAAGGAGAAAATTCAAAATTGTTTAAAACGACAGACAGCACATATAGACAACAGTTTCTTTCCTTCCATCAATTTTACATGATGTTGAACATTATTTTGTTAAAATGTAATCTGCATATGTATATTCACTGAGAAAAAGAGAAAGGAGTTCTAATAGTAAGGCACATAGAATTGTAGGTATCAAAGTGCATGCTTCAATTTCTTAACATTTTCTAGTTTTCAACTGTAAAGCTGTAACAGTGCAAGATGAGACTTGAATTGAGTGAATATGACATGAGTACTCTCTTGTTTCAGTTTTCTGTGGAAAATTGCTAATTTTCCTAAAGCTGCAAGACAAGACCAGCAAAGCTCAACTTGGCTCTCAAATAAAGCTTGAGTGAGGTTTTAGAAGCCTAAAGGCTTTGGACAGTCTGCCTGTACAACAGATGTATTTAATACTCAGCAGTAATTTGCATAGAAACTAATCTTGAAAATGAACATTCATTTTCTTGCAGTACATACCAAAGGGCAGACAACTCGAACATCGAAAGCTGTACAGTCAAGGAGACCTTTTGAGGAACTGTAAAGAAATTTATTTCAATCACTATTTAAATGAGGAGACAGGTGTTCACTCTGGGCCATAACAAATGCTTCTGGTTACCATTAGCTGGTGTTTCGACCACTTGCTCTCACACTGCCCACTTTGATCAACAAATTGTTCCAGGCTTGCCGGTCAGTGTTTCATGCAGAGTGAATGCCAAACAGACACTCATTATGAAACTCATCTCACAGACACTATATACCTATCAACATAGTGAGCGTACAAATACGGCTACACTGGTCTACTGTTGGACACCTTTTAGCAATGCACTCAGCAAAGACCAGCTGAGCATAATTAATATTTCAGTCTGTTTCAGTGCTTTCTCTTTACTAATTTATGTTAATAGCTTATGTTGCATGAATTTAAGAGTCGCATCTCAGAAAAATTGAGGGAGTGGGGAATAAACATGCTTAGATTTTGACATGTTGCACACTGTTATGTGTATAAAAAGACTGAAACTTGAAATACAGGTTATTGTAAAAAACCATAAAGCCATGCACTGAAATTGACAGTTATAAGTGTTTCTGGTTTTCTCTTCTCTATCAGACATATTCAACTTGCCTTTATTTTCAGGACTTTTTAAAGCGTATTTGCTTCCAATGTCTTCCTACTCATTTGGTGTTAAGACACTGCCTCCTGCCTCTACCCAGCACATTACCATTCTTTATAAACCAATTGCTTTCTTGTGAAACAATCACCTTATTTCTGTTCCAAAAACTGCAACTCATTATCAGAAGTAACTCTCATAAAACATCCAGAAACTAATTTCTTATTCCCTCCTCTGTATCTAGTCTTGCCTTAAAATATCTAAATTTTAGTGTTACCTAAAGAGAAACAAAGTGTTCACACTGTTTAAAGTGATTCTGTGCTGAGATTGCTGCCTATCACAGTGACTAATATTGCGTTGTTATTCCCTTGTACTCCTGTCTTTTCCTGTCCATCAGCTGTCTCTTGTTTTAAACATACATCAGTTGTCTCTTGTTTTACCCTTGATTTCTAAGATCTTTGTAAACGAAATGACCTTGTACTCTGTGTTATAATTATAATACGCAGTAGAAGGAGGATTGATAAAAGCACAGAGTTTTTAGGTGCTGTAGTAATATGTATGCACAAATAGATAATTTTTTCATAGAATAATCTCTTATTGAAAAAAAGGCAAATGCATTTTCAGAGATGAGCAAATGAATTATCAGTAATAATTCGCCAAGTGAACAAGAAAAATGGGGACCATTGTTCTGCTCACTTGCATTGGATTGCATTAATAAAGACTGATACTTAGAACAGAGTAATAAGAATATCAATTGTACCTGTAATAAGCATGCCACACCTTTTAAAACAGTATCTTCATTTTATACCCAATGAAAATCACAAGTTTCCTGTAGGCTAGTGGTAGATTTATTTTCTGGTTTCTTCCTTGTATGTCACTATCTTTAATTTTCATTTAATAGAATAAAGAAGAAAGACTATTTGTAACTAATGCCTACAAAATACTGCATTAGAAAAAACTTGGATGTGTAGAAACCTTCATAATTTCAACTATACATTTGTTTGTTTGTACAATGTTTATTTTATATGGCTGATTACTAATAAACCTACTGTAATATACTGTTGTTAATCTATTTTCTTTTCAGAAAAGACTGTACCTTGACTGATATTCATTGACCTATTTAGGTTTCACACAATATGGTAGAAACCTAGGCTTTAATACTTCTAGAAGTGCCAAAGAACTATTCATGTACATATCAACTAGTTTAATTAATGCATATGGGTTTTGACATTTTTTTTTTAATAATCTGTATAGAAGAATGATAAAATCTTCCAGAGTATACAAAGTAGTGGACACAATCCTGTTCTTGCTGCTTCTTACCATTGCTGAATTTTGCATAGAGGAAGAGTATATTTTTTACAGATTTGGTGAGTTGGAAACTCTTTGTTACTATTTTCAGTGATATTTTTTACTTAGATTTGGTCTTTTGCAATCAGTGCCAGGATATTTTTTTTGTGTAAGTTTTCCATTCTTAATGTTTTTTGAGTATTTTATTTGGAGACATCACAAAAAGGCATACTAAACTTCTAAGGAATAAGTATGTCATATTTACTTCCAGCTCTGCTGGATTTGACCTCTGATTCCATTGATAACTGGTATCACAGATTGGCACAGGAGAAGTCGCTACTATGACAGCAATGTTTAACTGAGTTGATTAAAAGAAACAGGAAGAAAGGACAAAGTTTCAAGAATTTATTTTGCTATTCGAACTTCATTTTTTACTGAATATCACAGCTGTCATATGCCACACATACATATTGAGTGATTGACTGATTGATTGTTTTTTGTGAGTGGGTAAATTTGATATCAGTCCTGCTGTAGCTCAGCTCACCTTTTATATGCCTTTCGGCTTACGTTTATCTGCCTGATTTATTTACGATTAGTTTAGTGTTTAATATCACTTTAGTTTTAGCTATTATTTGTATAGAATCTATTTTAATTTAGGGGTTTGTTTTTACTTTCTTGTCTTTCACATGCTTTATTTTTAATAAATTTGGGCTGCTACATCTAATAACTATGCTGAATTTAATTATACTGTGGCTATCAGAATTAACATCTACAATGTAATAATAACTTCACTCAATTAATTAGAGTTATATCAACAATGGTCTTGCTAGTCTGTTGCACGAATAGCTATCATAAAGGTTATTACTTAACCTTGAGAAGTGTCTTCTTAACATATCTTGATGTGACATTTGATCAAGTTATATTGACCAGTACTGCATATTAACGCAGTACAGCTGCACATGTCTGTATTCATCACCCAGCACTTCACTTACATGAAGATCAATTACTTGGATGTTATGAATGTGATATAAGTTTCACTTCATTCTAATTGGTACATCATTTTCTTCATTTTGTAAATATGCTATTGTGCCATTAGGGAAGGTCTCAAACTGTTACATGGAACTTTCACAGTAATTATCTGTCACTTATACATGGACAAAAATAGCTTTACAGAAATGAATTTGTTAGTTGATCAGTGCTTTTAAGTCTGAGGATTTTAATCAGTGTAGACCTGACTGACTAGAAATCCTGTCATTCCTATTGTTTTATAAGGTTTTGTTAATCATCTTTGCAGATGGTATATTAATACAGATTATCTGACTCCGGTATTTTACTAGAATATCTGTGGCACTGTAGAAAAAGCCCAGGTGCCATTTCAGATGAAAAAGAAAGCCTAGTCTTCAAAGAATGAAAAGCAATACCCAGAAGTCTGCCCATACTAGGTACTAGAGTATCAAAGTGTAATAAGTATTTCTTCAAATCCTACATATGCTGTTAAAAACCTATAGAAACTGAAGAGAAAGGCAGGACATTTGCTTTAAATGAGGGGAAAGGGATCAAAGTGAACAATGAGGTTTCTTGCCCAGAAACCAAAGGAGAAAATATAGGGGATAGATGACATATTCTATGTTTTACAACCTCACACCACAGTATCTTTGGTGGTTCTTATTCCCTTAGTGGAATTATATTAATCACAAAAGGACATGAGTAAACCAACACGGAAAATTAGCCTTTTTCTGAATTAAAGCCAGTGACAATTGGTGCTACTCTATACTGTTTGAACTTTGTCATATAAACCTGGCTGTGCAACACTTATTTCCTAATGGGTGTGAGCATACAAGATGTGATAGCCAGTTTCTTACTTTTTTCAGCCCTATTCCACCAGTATTTTTAGAACTCAGTAGCTTGTTTCCAGATATGTGTTTTGCTGAATGTAAATGTAGCTGGGCCTAACTCAATATTTCTGGATCTGGTTCAACATTCCTGTGTTTAACTTCCCTTGAGCGAATGCTGCCACTGCTGTGACTCTGTGGACAAAGATTCTTAAGATTTTGGAAATCATTATTTCACTTTATGCTATACACAGACCTGCAAGTGCAGCCACAAACACTTCAGTCATGACTGCTGCAGAAGGAGACCCAAATCTTATTGCAATTTCTTTCATCTCTTTTAAAACAGTGTGCTGAGTAACCCTTTCCAGTGCCTCACCATCCTCACAGTAAAGAACTTCTTCCTTATAATCAATCTAAACTTGCCCTGTTTAAGTTTTAACCCGTTACCCCTTCTCCTATCACTACAATCCCTAATGAAGAGACCTTCCACAGCACCCTTATAGGCCCCCTTCAGATACTGGAAGGCTGCTATGAGGTCTCCACACAGCCTTCTCTTCTCCAGGCTGAACAGC
>JANHGB010014699.1:0-16984 GCA_026283785.1 Coracopsis vasa | reverse complement strand
ATTATTATTGGTGGTAGCAGTAGTGGTTTGTGTTATACTTAGTTACTGGACTGTTCTTATCTCAACCCGTGGGAGTTGCATTCTCTCGATTCTCCTCCCCATCCTTCCAGGAGCAGGGGGGAAAGAGGTGGGGAGTGAGCGAGAGACTACGTGGTTCTGATTTACAGCTGGGCTTAAACCACAACACTAGATCACAGATAAAAATGTGCAACAGAACTGGCACCAGTACTGAGCCCTGGGGAACACCACTTGTGACCAGCTGCCTACTGGATTTAACTCCATTTACCACAATTTGAGCCCAGCAATCCATCCAATTTTTTTACCCAGTGAAGAGTACACCCATCCAAGCCATGAGCAGCCAGTATCTCCAGAACAATGTGGTAGGAAATGGTGTCAAAAGCTTTACTACAGTCTAGGTAGATAACATCCACAGCCTTTCCCTCATCCACTAAGCCAGTCACCTTGTCATGGAATGAGATCAGATTGATCAAGCAGGACCTGCCTTTCATAAACCCATGCTGACTGGGCCTGGTTGTCTGGTTGTACTGCATGTGCCACATGATGGCATTCAGAATGATCTGCTCCATAACCTTCCCTGGAACTGAGGTCAGACTGACAGGCCTGTAGTTCCTCAAATCCTACTTCTGGCCTTTCTTTTAAACAGGTGTTGCATTTGTTAACTTCCAGTCAGCTGGGACCTCCCCAGTTTTCTAGGATTGCTGATAAATGATCGCAAGTGGCTCAGAGAGCACTTCTGCCAGCTATCTCAGCACCCTTGGTTGGATGCCATCTGGCTGCATAGATTTGGGTGTGCCTAAGTGGTGCATCATGGGGGCTTCATTCTGCTCCCTGTTCTTGTCTTCCAGCTCAGGGGGCTTGGTGCCCCAAGAACACTTGGACTTACTATTAAAGACTGAGGCAAAGAAGGTATTAAGTACCTCAGCCTTTTCCTCAGCCTTTGTCATTGTGTTTCCGCCTGCATCCAATATTCTCCTTAATCCTCATTTTGTTGCTAGTCTGTTTATAGAAACATTTGTTATTGTCCTCTACAGCAGTGGCCAGGTTAAGTTCTAGCTGGGCTTCAGCCTGTCTAAATTTTTCAGGTGGTCACAGAGGAGACGCACCCAATGTGTCAGGCAGGAATTTGTCGCCACTGTCCCTATCCTTTAAGTCACTGTGTTCAGACAGGCAGAGAGAGGACAGGTAATCTTCCATATTATGCATTTTTTCTGCCTTTTGGGCCTGTCTCAGGGAAGGTGGGGTGTGATTCTAGTAGTCTGTCTCTCTCTCTTGCTCTCCCTGATACTTCTCAACCTACTCACCTCCTCTTGGAGCTCTGTTGCTAAGTGGAGGAGTTTCTCTACCTGAGCTCACATCCCACAGGTCTGCCCTCCGGTACTGGAGAGAGAGCAGGAAACATCCTGCAGCCTGAATTCCAACCATCCAGCAGTGTATTCCCACTGGCGATCTGTCTGAGGAGCTGTATGAGCCTTGGTGGTTGCAGAGCTTAGAGAGGCCATGGCTTTCTGCCAGGTGGATACCAGTGCTCCCTGGTCAAGCTGGCAGGGCTTCAGCACCATTCCTTCACATTTTTCCATGCAAACTGCTGTGAAAATTCCCATGCCAGGCACTTGCTGATGCCCTCTGCCCTGTTTGTCCACCCTGTTCATAGTGCTTCTGATCACTGGCACTCCCTGAGAGCTTGTTTTGTACATGCAGGGGGGATTGGCTGCCATTGCTCTGGGACCCACTCAGGTCCCATCTTTGGGCTCCTGGTGGCTCTGTTGTCTGCCCCTGAGATTCCCGTGGTCTGGGAAATCCCAGGGCACTAGAATGCTCTGCTGGGGATCATGCTGACCCAGGAGTTGCTTGCCCTGGCAACTTCGTGTGAGAGAATGGAATAATGCTGAGCAAAATGAGGCTCAAAGACATGTGAGTAAGATGGAGGTTGGCTTCTTGTCATGTTCAAAATCCAAAGAAATTCTTGGAGTTTCCAGATTCCATCACCTGTTGGGAAAGTGATAAACATAATCTGTTCACATGAATACAGTTGGACTGCAGCAGGAGATGTGTTGCGTACCTTGGCAATCAAGGGGAAAGAGCTGGACACCAACTGCGAATGTTCTTACAAAATCCATGGACATTTGTTTTATGGGAGTTGTAACTCATCAATGTAGGAAATGTCATCACAGCTCTAATTAACACCAGCCAATATCTTACTTAATAGCAGTAGTAACCTATACCATTATTTTCATATTCATCAGTGTTCCTAATGCATCAGTCCTTGTATCAAAAAGTTAAGGTCAAAAGCCAGAATCAAAGATTTCTAAGGTCACAGTAATTAATATAACCTTTTCTGTATTTTCTGAAGTTAGAGACAATTCTCTGTCAAATGAAATTTGTTCCAGTCATTCTCATTATATGGTCAAAAGGTGGAAATATAAGTCAGGGACAAGGATGAAAATTTCTGTCAGTGAGCAGGGGATGTCTGGAGCACTGATGTTTACACTGTTGTGTCCAAATGCTGGTAAGTCAGAAGCTCATCTTCCAGTGCACTCTGGCTTTGTTATACTTTCTTTTTTTTTTTTTTTTAATTGTTATTGTTATGCTCTTACTTATACTGCCAACAAAGCAGATTGTTTATGAACTGACTGCCTGAGTACACAGCTCATACACTTGCACTACTGTTGGGATTCATTCTGTGCATAGTTGGAAATAACTGCTGGCCAATTTTCATAAGCATGTCTCTCCATTTATTGCATCTGATGCATGACTCAGACTTTGCCATTTACTCACCAGTTTAATTAGATATGTTGTTGAAATTCTCATCTTTTAAGGGACAAATGTAAGATTTAAAGGATTTCTTTCCACAAAAGACCAAAGATCCCAGCATTGAACTTGAGTATAAATAAATTCACAATAATTCTTAAGCAAGCATCAAGAGGATGTTAGTGGTTTAAGCTCAAGTAAATTTGTGTTAGGTTTCTAGGGGCTTCTAGCTATTTCTCTGCAATGAGTGGAAAACTTATTGACTTCTGAGTTCTTGATTTATGACTTATATTAATATTTAGTTTAAGAGATACTGAAGAAAAGTTGTAAATGGCATGTAGGTTTGGGAGCATATTACTTATACAATCAATCTCTATTGAAATTTATTACGTGATCAATGAACTTTTAAGGAGTTCTCTGTAATGAGTAGCTTGCAGCTATGGTTTGTACTCAGACTTCCCGTGCCAAAGAGATACATCGTAGGTAATCCTTTTTGCCTCTGCTTACTCTATTTTCTGAAACACCCTATGTGCTAAAATATTTGATTTTCTTGAAAAGGCAAAACAAAAAAAAGGGATAACCTTAAGTACTCCTAGAGCTGGTAATGAATGTAATGTCCTTAGAAATCCTGATAATCCTCATGATTAATTTCATATAACACCAGGTTTTAGTGATATTTTCCGTTTACTCATTTACTGCTCGAGTTCTTAATGATTTGGAGTAACATAAAAATAAACTTAAATTTGATAAAATACAGCTAAATCCATTTCATTTTTTCTCCAAACTGCTAAATAGATGTAACATGTTGTGGGTAGATTGGCATACTGACAGCTGTACTGCTTCCTAAGGAGAGAGAGAGAGGATGCTGACTTCACTTGTTTCAGAAGCAATGGAAAATCTTTTAGAAGATAATGATGAACTATAATGATAGGTAAGACAGCAAGATACAAATTATCAAGTCTACTTTCAATTCAGGCTGCTTTGCAGACTTCATCAACACAACCTGCACGAAAAGGGCAGATAAAAGGTGAACAAGGATTCTAAGTGCTACCCTCTATCCCAGAAAAATCTATTGCCAACATCTCTGAAAGATTATTTTTGTGTTTTAGGAACACCAACTCATTTAAAGAGCTGAAACATGGAGTGAATCACAGACTGTATACATGGTGAGACATCTGGGGGGATTTCATTTATACTCCTGGGGGAGTTGAGTTTGTTCTGTGAAGAACTGAGAGTGCCTGCATGCCAAAGGCACTCAGCAATTTATAGAGCCTCAGAGTCCTTGAGCTGAATCTTTAATATTTTGTCCAGCTACAGAATAATAGCCATGCTGGATTTCGGCTGGAATACATAAGCAAAGAGGCAGCAAAACTGCTCTGAAGAGTGACCCTAACAAGATTGCTTCAGGTGGATGGTGTGAGAGGAGAAGATTCATTCAGTACCGGCAGACATTTTTGACCCCAGTCACAAAAATCAGTTCCCAACTGTTGTGTATTTACACATCTACAGCATACTGCTGCATATAAAACGCCTCTCATAAAAAGACTGGTCGTTTGCCACGAAAAAGAACCTGTAACCTCCCCTTTCACCCTTTCTAGTGGTAACTGTGTTTAAGCACTTCTCAGACCCGGTCAAGTTCAACTTGCCCTGGTGAGGCTGGTCCGTTCTTGTGGCAGAACAAAGGTGAGATTGCTATATTCCTTCCTGATTTCCTCAGACCCAGACTTGTAAGATTTTTCTAGCTGTTCACATGAACTCTGGACTAGATGATATTTCTATTGAATAATAATAATAGTAATTAAAAAAAGTATTGTTGGCTTTCCTTAGGCATTACCTGACTTCAGTCTTCAGCAGTAGGAGGTTATATCACAGATTTTGGAAAGAAGGAGCATCGTTACAGGGCATCCTCTTACCACCTACCTCCCACAACTCACTAATATTTTCTCTGCATGCATATTACTTTCTAAGTGCTGTCTTTTATTTAGCTTTTGCTGAATTAATGTCTGACTGATTCAATGATCTTTAGAGTTAACCTATCAAACCAGTTAAGAAGATTAAATCAAAATTTACCAGCCTACTCAGATTTACTGATTTACTTGGTACATCAGCTAGCTAAAAATTTTGTATTGCATACACTGTATTAGCTTCTAATTTAGGAAGGTCATTTGAACACCAAATAAATGCTGAATTGTTTATGATTTCTTAATTATTCAATGTTGTGGTTACTTCCTTATGTTTCTGTATGTTGTTGTGTTTTGATTTTTTTTCCACTTGAAACTTTAATAAACCAAAATATTCAAACCAAACCAAACCAATCTTAAGCCACGCAAAGGGCAAGGCTGTGACTAAATCTTGCTTGTCAAATATTTAATCTATTAAATCCTAATTGAGGGAATGTTTCCTCATTCAAGTAATTACCTTTAATTTTGAATATTTGTATAATGTGTGTGTGTATGTAAATACATACACATATGTGCATATGCATATGAACCAGGACTCATCTCTATGATGCAGGACTCAAAAGCAGTTGTGAGGCAAAACTTGCAGTTTCACTCATGTATGAATCTGAAGGATTTGATCCTTATCAATACTTTTATGGAACATGCCTATGTAGTGATAGGTGTTAAACAAGACAGGATGCTTTTCCCAAAGTATTTTCCAGCCCAAGTTCAACTTTATATTGCTGTGCTGTCTTACATTTCTTACACTAGTAATGAACTAACTTTTCTGAAGAATCTTTTTGTGACATTGCTGGACAACAAGTCTATTATCCTAAAAATGCTCAGATCAATTAAGAGTGTTTGTTTGCTTATATAAACAGAAATACTACCTTTTTTTTCCTCTTGATTACATTTAAATTAGTGGAATTTCAGTGACTCATAGTCTCAAAAATGTAAGGAATGCAATATTGGATGTTTACCACATTCTTTGCATTATTAGTACAACTAATGGAATAATTTACACCAAATAATTTAATTGATAATTTTTTCCTTCTTCTTGTTTTTCCTTTTCCTTTTATCATTATTATACTAGATAAAGCTGGTCACATAAAAATCATCAAATTATGTAACTGAATTTTACTAAGTACAGTTGAATGATGTTGATGATGCTTTTATTTGAACTTCTAATTACAGCTTGCCTTGTTGTCTCATATTCTAATTATCATCCTACTTGAAAACAAACAAACAAACAAACAAACAATGTTGGTTTCCGATACAATCACTCCTTACAGCAACTTTTGTCTATTTCTATCAGATGAATCAAAGTGCATCTTGGACTGTTAGTGCCCAAAATGGCATGGTACTGTAAAACTGTACTTTCCTGCCATTTCATCCATTGAGAAGTGACAAATCATTTATTTAGACAACTTCATTGTGTTAAGTAATTTGCTTAATAATGATTCTTATGAAATTAAGAAATCATTTGTTTTGGCTTGATCTAACTATCATTGCCAAAAGCAAACCTGCTCTGAAATGTCCTTTCTATTCCATTTCCTGGTTCCTTGGGGAATAGTACTCTACAATTGCACTCTACTGCCAAATTATGTACAATAGTAGTTTTGTGATATGAGCAAATGCTTACTAAGGGCTAGTCTGAGATCATTAAGCTAATTTCACATGAGACCCAAGCCAGATTTAAATCAAGGCCCTATGAATATGACAGGCAAGTGCATTAACTTACAGTATTATGAAACTAGCTTCAGGGCAGGAAGATTTCAATAACATTTTAAAAAATCCCTTAAAATTGAAATATGAATAATTTAAACAACAAGAAAACTCAACTAATAATCTCTGTTCATACTGAATACCACTGTGACCTGTAGGCTATAATACAGAAATGTGTTTTATCTGGTGCTACCTTTGCAGCAACTTGTGTGGTAGGTTGCTGCTTTAAAGAAGGCCTAAGTATAATTTTGCCAGGTTCTCTGTGCATAGCAAAGCATGTACTTTTTAACTGATTGTGCCAGACTATTAGTCTTCGGGGATCTGGTCCTGCAAAGCTCTTTGGCTGAAATTTCAGTAGGAAACTTGTCCACAGACGTCTGATCTTATGTGTCATTCATGCACATTAGGTGATATATTAAAGCAGAAATTTAACTAAGGCAGTATGCAGCAGTTCTGATATCCCAAAATCAGATATGAGTTTGAAGACCAGTGCTTATACAGTTAGTAACCTGTTAAATAGTATGGTATACTCACCTACATGGATGCATGAGTCCCTTCCAGGGCTGCAGATGACTGTCTCTGTGAAAGAGTTTTACAGTCTTGAAGCAGCTTTTTGTACTACGTCTTGGAAAAAAGCATCATGGCATTTGTTCCTAGGATTGTTTATCTTTTTTTATTCATTAACTCTATTATGAAAATATAAACTATCTTCTGCATTAGTGTTTTAATACAGATCAGGAATGTTTTTTAATTCTTCCATTTGTCACACATTGGCATGTATTGTGCAGTGTTATAAAGCTCCTGAATTAGATTAATTTGGAGGTTAAACTGGCCTGGAAGATGGGCTACTGGAGAGTAGCTCATGAGTATTTGGTCCATTCTCTAGGCTATATCCTGCCTGATGTAAAATCTACTGAAATGTTTATAGTTTTTATAGTTAGCACACCTGTTTTGCTCTAAAGGCCCATTTCTATCAAACCATGTTGCTCACAAGCATAGGCACATCCAAATAAAGGGGAATCCTCAGGTCTCTGCTCTCAGCTAAATATGTAAAATTCAGGCTACAGAGCAAGGATCCATTTTGCTGGCTGATGGTTTGTTGTGGTTTGCTGATCCTACTTTCTTGGCTGAAGAGTGTTTAACTTTCAGGAAATAACTAGGAATTCAAAAAGTATTGGAAAGTCTTTTATTTGGAGTGTTTTGTAAGTTGTCATTTAGATGCTATGTCATAAAATCATAAATTAAAATTTTGTTTGTCAGAATTGCACCCCATACGTTGGATTTGGGCTTGCTGCTACAAAGTGACAAAGCCCTGTTACTATGACCTCTTCGTATTCTAACATTTAAGGTACTTTTGCCTGAACCATGGAATCTAGACAAGATTTTTCTGAAATTTTTCTGATCAGAGTGCTTACTTAAGTAGGAAGAGCTTCTGAATCATATAACATAGTTTGTATATAATGCAATTGTTATATACAATCCATGTTAAAATATTATTTAATAGAACACTAAATCTTAGCTAATACCGTTCCATTCTTAATATATTTTTGTAAAGGAAAATCTGTGGATTTATCATTAATGAAAGCAATCCTAGGAAAAAGTTAGAAGGCTTTTTTTTGGTACATAGCAACAAAGTCACTGACTACTTTTTTATAGTAAGAGGTTTACTTAATCAGTCTGTTCAGTCAACAGAAAGCTCTGTAGTTATAAAAACACCTGGAAACATTAAGGAAAGGATTTAAGGAGAGCTGGATAGAACCTGTAAAGAGTTTTGATTTATATATTTATTTATTCATGATGTCACTAGCGCAACAGTAACAAGTTTCTAACCATCTTTTCATTAGGTTTTAAATGTCTATATAGTTTGGACATGTAATCAGAAAGACTCCTCAGCAGATAGGAAAAAAGAGGTACTTTTAACAAAAATTTTTTTTTTTAAATTAGAATGAGTGAAATGATACTGTCTAAGAAATTTCTGATGAGAGTGGATCTTTGTACCATACTCACTACTTTATTCCTTGTATTTATTTTCTGTGTGAAGACACAGTGGCTAATGCTAAACACTGAGAATAGAGGCTTAAGAGAGGAAAATTCTCATTCTATGCTCAATATGGTTAATGGAGGAAGAAAATATGAAAATATGTCCCTTGCAGAGTTTATTCAGCTCACTACAAGCTCCTTCTGGTCTCCACTGACTGTAGAAGGAATGTACAATGCTGAATTCATTGCTTTAATTACCAGCCTAAAACTAAACAAGGCTATTGAGTTTGGGGGATTGTCCTTGGAGGCTTCAATATTTCACTAATATAATACTTGGTTTAGTTAAGGAACAGTATTTAAATGTAAGAGATTCCAGAAAAAAAGTTTCTTTTGTTCAGGAGGAACCAAGTTTTCTTGTTAGTAGAAGTACTTTTCTTTCTGTATGTTGCATGCATACATTCATAAAAAGTTCGATGTCTACTCATTGCATGCATTTAATCTTTCTTTGATGCTACTACTCAGAATTAATTTTTCTCTTTTTTTTTTCTTGCTTTTATTATTTATCATTAGTTAAAAAAGCCCAAGACATTCACAAATAAAAATCTGCTTTATAATCAATGTACTAAAGTCAGTGCAAAATGCTTTTAAAAGCTGTAGGATCAATATGACAGACTGGTCCTGAATAACTTGTAGTAAATATGAGAGCTTAATTTGAAGGAAACAAAAGACGTTGAATTTATCTTCTTCACTTAAAGACCAGTTCTGCAGTTACTTTCAAATTCCAAAGATTGGCAACAGCCAGTAATGACAGTTAGTGCTTAATTTAGGATTGTAAGGGTCAAAGTGCATGTGCAGAACGCTAAATACAGTTTCTCAATTGCTAAAATGTGAGTCAGCTGTACACTAATCTTTATTCAATTTGTACTTCAGAGAGGTCACTGAGATGGAGAGAAATAATGGCTAGATGCTACATGGATAGCCCTTATGTTCTGGAGCCAATGAGGGATAAGTCTGGCAGCTGGGAATAGCCAAAACTTGTGTTCAGCTATGTTATATGTCCACCCAAAATAATGAATAATAGTAGTTTCAGCTAGTGTCGAACAACAGTGGTGGCTTTAGTGTACTGGTACAAGACTGATCTGTAAGAGATATTGTCATGGTTTAACCCCAGCAGGCAACTAAGCACCATGAAGCCACTAGCTTACTCCCCCCACTGTAGGATGGGGGAGAAAATCAAAGAGTAAAAGTGAGAAAACTCATAGCTTTTCTATGCTGTAGATATGTGGATTATATAGCATGAGAAACAGCTTTTCACATAAATGTTGGTAAATGGCATACATCAGAATCAAGCTACACCCATATTTCCAGGTCCAGAAGTCTTAAGTAAGGTAAAATACTGTTCCACTTTATTTATCACTTGAATAAAGAGATCTACTAACTACTTCTGCAAAACAACTGTTCTGTATTTTTCATAATTGGCAGCTTCTTTTTTTTTTTCTTTTAATCTGAGGGTAAAATAGATAACTTATAACCTAATGAAAATATTGATCTTCAAATTCTTCTGTGAAGAACTTTGTCTTTCTAAAAAGGGGATAAGTATTGAAATGATGGAAAAAATAAACTTTACTATGTTTGAAGGCATGCCCACCTCATAGAGAAAGAGTGACAACCCTATAAATGAGATCGAATGAAAAAGAGGCTGAATAAAAGACGTTTGCACAATGTTTTTATAGGCAGGTTCCTTAGTAGGAGTGTGGATATTCTTTAACCTCCTGTATTGTATAAAGAAAAAAAGAATTCAACATTAAACAGGCTTGAAGACTGATTAACATTTGACTATTTATTTCCAGTTCATGCAGTTAAGTATGTTTGCATTAAGCAATGTGCCTAATTGCTGCTAGCAAGGAATATGAATAATTTGCCTCCTCCTTGGGTGTTTGTACAGTGTGAATTAAACAATTTTTTTTCATAAGAACCTGTGCAAGTTCTACTACTTTCAATATAATAAATGCATGTATACCTAGGAAAAGAATATATACGTAGGAAAGGAATAGAATCATAGAATCAGCTAGGCTGGAAAAGACCTTTATCATAGAGTCCAATCGTTACCCTAGGGTTGCCAAGTCTACCACTAAACCATGTCTAAGGGCCTTATCTATGTGGTTTTTGAATGCTTCCAGGGACAGTGATGCCACCACTTCCCTGGGAAGCCTGTTCCAAAGCCTAACTGCCCTTTTGGTAAAGAAATTGTTCCTAATATCCAGTCTCAAACCTCTCCTGGCACAGCTTGAGGAGATTACCTCTTGTCCTATCACTTGTTCCTTGGGAGAAGAGAGCAGCCACCTCCTTGCTCCATCCTCCTTTCAGGTAGCTGTAAGGTAGCTCAGGTAGCTCAGGAAGCCCCCCTGAGTCTTCTCTTCTTCAGACTAAACAACTGCAGTTCTCTCAGCCATTCTTCATAAGAATTGTTCTTTACACCCTTCACCAGCTTTGTTGCCCTTCTCTGAACCCACTCCAGCAACTCAGGATCTCTCTTGGAATGAGGGACCCAGAACTGAGCACAGTAGTCGAGGTGCTTTCAGGACTAAGAGTGTGTTTCCAAATTTATACCAAGTTCCTTTTCACTGGTGCTTTGAAATATGCACACCTTTTCTGTTCTTATCCATCAAGATGTTTAAGGATATATTAATGATTTGTCTAAACTGGACAGGTTCTGCAGCTATGTGGCCTAAGAATAAAACTGAAATCACAGCAACTTACTGTGACTTTCAACTCTATGAATTGCTATGGCAATAATATCAAGAAGCATGATATTTTAACGTGTGCAAGGAGAGGGGTGGAATCCAATTTCATATTTCTGATTCTCTATGTTATAGCATAAAAGGTAATATTCCAGACTCAAAAAAAGCAGATCCAGCTGTGACACTGACACACTCTCACCATAGGTACATTACATAAATACCTATAAGCTAAATTCAGAATAGGACTTTAGAATGTATGTTGAATCAGTGGGTATTAAAAACCATTAATAACTAAGTTATAACACTGGAAATCTTTATTACTATATATTTCATTGGTATCTTAAAATTGGTATCATGAACCAATTGGTTCATTGGTATCTTGAAACTCTGTGTTTCTTTGCCTAAATCCTCTTCTGAACCTGATCTGCTAGGCTTTCTGAGAATATATCCATAATGAATTTAGATGACCCAGACTACCTTAAAATGCTGTTGTTGCTTCTCTTAATTTTTTTTTTTTTTACATGGTAGTTAGGGTTCCACATGTATTTAATTCACCTCCTGTGCCAAAGAAAATTACAGCCTTTATATCCATATATTTATCTGATACAACAGCAATGAGATTACTTACTCTTTTATCTAGGCAAATTCTCTGTCCAATTTACTGCAAAAAGCTGTGAGGAAATAAAAAGCCAACACGCATTAATTGCTAAATATTGATCAGATAATCAATAACTTTCAGATACAAAATTTCTGTCACGATAGTCAGAGATAGCTTTCCAAATGCAATAAATGATATGACTAAGTTGTTTTTTCCAGACAGTTTAAATATTCAAATTCTTTACCTTATTTCATGTATTCGAAGGGAAATTCTGCTATTGAAGTAGAATTTTGTATAGGAAATAGATTACAGAAGATCTTCCACAGACAAACAAATCTGAAAAATTTCATATTATAGTAAATCAATTTTATTTTAAAAACTTATTACCTTATCCCATTTTAATTTATTGTCTCAATAATGAGGGGAAGAAAAGAAGCTTTAATAGAAAAACATTATTTTTGAAAACTTGGTAAATGTTTAGTTACTTTTTATTATTCAGTGTTCTAATACATATTGTAAACTAGAATGTCTGACACAGACAAAAAGCTGTATTAAAGAACTATGTTGCATACAAAGATACTTTGCAAGAGTTAGACCCTGAAATATTCTAAATGCACTACCAATTATAGACAGTTGAATTCTGACTCACAATATTTTAGACCTAATTGAAGTACTCACATGGTATCTAGAATGACAACTTCAATTTAATTTCTTACTCTTGATTCCTACTAGTTGGCCATGGCAACATGTAATAGTTCATGAAAAGATAATCAGGGTTGTCAAAGCTACAGTTTCCATTGCTTAAAAAACAAAGGAAAGAGCAGTATTTTGCAAGGGCATATACTGCATTGTGATTATTTGCATTGCAAATATGATTATTTTAAACTCACTTTTATTTAATCATAGTGAATGAACTTTGATTATATTAATGCTCATGAACATGCAGTACGATGCCCATCTTTCACTATTAAATGTTGATATATAACATTCAAAATATGTGAAATACCACAAAACAAAACCACACACTTAAAGAGTTCTGTCTGGACTTTAACCCAATACATATGTACTAAGATTATATATCCTGTGTGTCCTACACAGCTATTAACAAATAATCAAAAAATTAAATGGCAAAAATAACACTGTTTTCTCAGAATTTCTGTGATTCTCAAAAGCCTTATCTGTATCATGCTTTAACCTCGCTTTATTTTCTCAGGTGCTGGATACTCAATATTTTTTATTTTACTGGATTACCAGTTTTCTGAGTGTCACAGTTTAAGCCCAGCTGGTAACTCAGAACTACACAGCTGCTCACTCATGTACCCTCCCCTCTTTTCCCCCCACTCCCGGAAGGATGGGGAGGAGAACCGAAAGAATGTAACTCCCATGGGCTGAGATAAGAGCAGTCCAGTAACTAAGGTATAACAGAAATCGCTACTGCTCCCACCAATAATAATAATGATAAGGGAAATAACAAAGGAAGAGAACACAACACCTCACCACTCACCGACCGATACCTTGCCTGACCTGAGCAGTGATCTGGGCCTTCCGGGTGACTGCCTTCAGTTTACATCCTGGGCATGACGTGCTGTGGTATGGAATACCTCTTTGGCTAGTTTGGGTCAGGTGTCCTGTCTCTGCTTCTTCCTGGCTTCCCCTCCTCCCTGGCAGAGCATGAGACTCAAAAAGTCCTTGGTCAGACTAAACATTTGAGGAGTAACTAAAACCATCAGCGTTATCAGCGCTGTTCCCAGGCCGAAAGTCAAAAAAAACACAGAGCTGCACCAGCTACTAAGAAGGAGAAAAAAATGACTGCTACTGCTGAACCCAGGACACACAGAGATGAAACTGCTACTTAGGTTATGTTTACATCGGGTATTCCTGACAATAACAGAACACACTGAACAGCTGCTGGAGCATCAGCAAGAGGCACTAATTTAAAACACATTGCTAAACAAAGCTATGATGATAATTACAACTAAACCTGTACACTGAGGAAATCAAGAAGAGGAAACCAAAACCATAACTCACACAAGCAGGCAGGGAAGCATTAGAAAAGAAAGTCACCAGCTCTTGGGAATTGCTTCTGCTGCATGGCAGCATTCTCAAAAAAAAAAAAAAAAATGTTTTAAAAGGCTGGTTTATATCCCACACAGCTGTAGAAGATAAGGAACGGTAAGGAAGAGGGAACTGCCACCCAGGACAGAAGACAAACTGAGTAATAACTGCACAAAGAGAACAAGGAAATCAAGGTCAGAGAAAATGAACCCATATCACTGTTGCTGCCAGTTCTGTACCCACCCTTCACCTAAAGGCATGATGGCACAAGGCTGAGATGATGAACATTTACTAGGCCAAAGCAATCTGCCGCTTCACCATTCATGGACCACATGCACATTTCCTTATTGAGTACAAGAACAAAACAGCATTAACCAACCAATT
Organism: Coracopsis vasa; assembly: GCA_026283785.1. Taxonomy (NCBI): domain Eukaryota; kingdom Metazoa; phylum Chordata; class Aves; order Psittaciformes; family Psittacidae; genus Coracopsis; species Coracopsis vasa. Next base: position 2,792 of record JANHGB010014699.1, on the reverse strand, counting down.
CTTGTTCATCTGTCACCAAAGTGAATGTTCATCATTGAGCAAACATTTTCATTACACCATTTCATAACATTACAAACTCATAAATCTGACAAGCAAGGCAAGGAAGTATTAGAAAAGAAGGTGTGGTCAGAGAAACTTACCTGGAAGTCTTCTTACTCCTCAATGTGGGCATTGAAATTCATCCCTGGGAGCACCTGGAAGTCATTCCTATCTCAAGCTGCAACTGTGGCCCTAAAGTCTTCCTCTGCACTACATAACATTGGGTTCAGTTTAATAGTCACCAGCTCTCAGCAATTGTTTTCTACTCTGTGGCCTGATCATCTCCCAGAAATATGAAGCAGTAAGAGTAAAGGCCTTCTCATGGTCCTCTTTTTCCACCTCAGTAATCAACAATACAAGAAATTCTCTTCTACCTTCTGCTTCATTCTCCTCACGGCTACAATACTGCCTTAGATGGCTGTAGTAAATATGTGCTGCAAATTAACATTCATATAATCAAACGTAAAAGCACTGTCCAAAATGGTGAAAAAGAACCATGACCTCTGAGGAAAAACGTCCTGAAAGGAAGTGTAACTACAGCTGTGAAGGAACTCTACACTGTAATGTTACAGGGAGATATAAATTGGATAAAGAAGGATTCCCACAAGATTCATAAGCCATTTTACCTTTGCTTCATTCTTCTATGTACTGATTTAAGGTGCAAATGCTCTACTACTATTGCATTTCAGAACAGGGAAACCAGGATGACACAAAATATGGCACAGGCCTTCGCACCAGGCAGAAAATCAAAGCACTGCCCAAGCAAAGCCATGCTGACTCACCTATTTTCCTGATTCAAAGCCAGCTTTTCACCCTCCTTGCTTTGTATTCCAAGCCCTTAGTTGCACTACAGACTGTGTCTGATATTTTGCCCATATGTCAGCCATAGATGAAGGAGCGTGTCATTCTGTGACATCTCAGGGAAACAGGTATATCAAAGTGTCCGTCTTGGCAGCTGAACACCTTCAGGCTATAGATGGCAACTGTTCCTCCAGCCCAACAAGTATAAAAGATCTTTTAATATTTTAAGGATTAACAGGGACAATGAGGCCCAGCTTTAGACCTGAATAACAAACAAGGCAAGAATGGGGAACCTGCAGAAGTGAAGGCATCATAGCCAACATTTCATCTGCAGCAGGTACACTAAAGAAGGACCGAGTTAGTAAAAAGACCAAAGGAGCTCACACCACAGACGGTAGCCACATTCCCACAAGGCAATTCTGTGGACAATAAAAAGACCTAAATATATGAACCACAACTGTGGGCCTCAAATAACAACCAGGACAAACTGACCTTTTACACCATCCTTACATGTGACAGACATTTCAAATTATACCACAGCAAAACTTTGCACCTGCTCTGGCTCTGGACAGACAGGATTTCTCACCCTGCCTAAACTTACACAACAGAAAAGTTATATTTGCATTCAGACAACATTGAAAGAAAAGTTGCACATGCAGCTTCTCCTTCGAGAGAAGGAGATTGTCAATGCAAAGATATTTCTCTTCTCACCACACTATTTAGGTAACAATATAAAATGTTCTCAATTGCCTAAGCTATAGGCAACTGTAATAAGGACCCAGTCGCGAAAGTACAAGATCAAAGACATCATCATCCTTTTTTAGCATATGAGCAATGTGAAAGATAAACAGCTCTCAAAGCTTAATGTAAAGTGTACATCTATGCTCTGTCACTGATCATGGAACAGGAAAGCAAACTGATGAACCCACAGCTTGGACAGTTGGAGGCAAACTAAGGCAACATCCAAAACATATGACATCTTCAGAATAAATTTCAATACACCAGCAATAAACCCTGGGAATCGACACAACACATGACATGTCTCCACCAATACCTCCACACAGACAACACCACCGAAATCTCAAACCCATCAAAGCCTGCATTATTGTCATTGATTTTCATCAACTGCAGACAAACTCCAGCAAAAGAGTCGCAAGGAAACACTGCTAAGGCATAATTAAACTGATACAACAAGCTGCAAACACACATGGAGAACCTATCAGGGCATCCCATACAAGTGGAATGACACCCCTTCTAGCAAAAATTCCTTGGGAAGGCAAAACTCACAGTGCAGGACATTACTGTTTGATGCAGGCCCTTCACAACTCGCATGGTATTACTTGCTCATCTTTACATCTCTACAGTAAGTTGAAGACACATTTCTACTCATGCTCCTACAGAGAAGAAACGTCAAGATATAAAAGAAAACGAGGCACAATGCTACTGTAGAGACTATGTCACTGAACAGGATGGAACAAAGTGAAGACATGGTAAAACATGACACGCTCCTCCAAGGAAACTCCCTCTGGCCTCACCACCTGCTCCTCCTGCCTCTCCATTTGCTGGATACCTGAGCCTACAACCCACTGTCCCCTCCTCGGAGCAAGAGGCACCAGAAGGCAGAGCAGGGCTCAGATAATTTTTGCCACCTTTGTCCCCACAGCTCCCCGTGCTGCAGAGGAAACACGAAAAAAAGAATCCATTGGGAAAAGGGCAGAAAAGCAGCACGGGCAAGGAAGCAGCGCAGAGAAAGGCTCCTGGGTGGAACTCACCGTGGGAGCAGAAGGGTCCAAGCGGCGGGCAGCAGCAAGGTCATCCCCGAGTAGCGGCGCGGGATCGTCGGGAGGCGGCCGGATCGGCAGGGTGTCGCAGCAACTGCCGGAGGACAAGCGGAGATGGCTCTTGCGTGAGTCGGCGGTGAGCGACACTTCGTGCGAGTAGGAGTGCAGAAA